>JAYMFT010092242.1:0-13991 GCA_038088735.1 Panulirus argus | reverse complement strand
GTGAATGTGAATAAGAGCAAGGTTATTAGGTTCAGTAGGGTTGAGGGAGGAGTTAGTTGGGGAGTGAGTTTGAATGGAAAAAAATTGGAGGAAATGAAGTGTTTTAGATATCTGGGAGTGGATTTGGCAGCAAATGGAACCAATGAAAGATCCATTGATTTACTAGGGTGTCAATGGATTATATCATGCAGCCTTCAAGTTGGCAAGGGACTAGTTGACTGCTTCATTAAGATAGCAAGGGACTGCTTCACTTTTTCACGAAGCTGACAGAAGAGTGGCTGACTACTTGTCGGAGTTAGTATAGGACTGGTTCACTTCTGACTGCTTCATTAAGTTATCATAGGAATGGTTTGCTGCTTCACACAGCCCGCAAGAGACTGGTTCACTACTTCATTAAGCTTCACTAAACTAGTAAGGGAGTGGTTCACTGCTTAACTAAGCTAGCATGGGACAACTTTACTAACTAAGCATGTTACTGATTCATTGCTTCACTAAGCTAACAAGGGACTAGTTCAATGACTCCGTAAACTAGGAGGAGACTGCTTTACTGTTTCACTGAGTTATCAAAGGATTGGTTCACTTCTTCACTAAGCTGGCAGGGGACTGGCTTATTGCGTCATTAACCTAGTGAGAGAGTGGTTCATTGTTTCACTGAGCTGGCAAGAGACTGGTTCACTGCTTCACTAAGCTACCAAGGGGCTGGCTCGCTGCTTCACTAAACGATTAATGAAGAGGTTCACTTCTTCACTAAGCTAGCAAGATACTGTTTCAGTGCTTCTCTAAGATATCAGAGGACTGGTTCACTGCTTCACTAAGCTAGCAAGAGACAAGTTCTCCGCTTTGCCGAGCTAGTAAAGGACAGTCTAGAAACCTCGACCCTCACAACGCACATCTTTAATATTCCTTTTGTGCTGCAGGCTCCGTCTTGTGTTGTCATTTACTTCTCATCACGGCTGTAAAAAGTCAGAAGTTTCTCAAAATGTTGATGCTCTCTTTCTTTCTCAAGAAAATGGAGAGAGAGAGAGAGAGAGAGAGAGACAGACAGACAGACATACAGACAGACAGACAGACAGGCAGACAGACAAACAGACAACAAGACAGACAGAGAGACAAAATATCTTTCTGTAGATGGCGACGTTTTCTGGCCCATATGTCACATTTGCATGTTCGTACCCTGAAGGAATCGTTCCCAACCAGTTGAACAGGTACCAACAGTTGTTCTCAACTGGTGGTAAAGTTACCACAAGTGGTTTTACCAGTAGTACATGTACCACCAGTAGTTCCCAACCGGTGATACAAGCACCACCAGTGGTTCCCAACCAGTTGTACAGGTACCAACAGTGATTCCCAACCACATGAACATGTACCTCCATTGGTTTCCAACCGGTGGCACAGGTACCATTAATGGTTCCCAACCGGTGGTACAGGTACCACCAGCAGTTCCCAAACGGTGGTACAGGTACCAACAGTGATTCCCAACTGGTGGAACAGTACCACTAGAGGTTCCCTACCGGTGATTCTGGTACCACCAGTGATTCCCAACTGGTGGTACAGGAACCAACTGTAATTCTCAACAGGTGTTGCAGGTACCACATTGTTACGTGAAAGCTATCTAGGTAGTATCTGGTGTTAGTCTCACAAGTTGCAGTCATGAGTTAAAAGAAAATGAATACATCTGGAAGTTAGGAAATGTTGGGCTTATATTTCTTTACCCTAATCAATATCTTTAACATGAGACTTAATCAATGTCATATTATCAGTAAGTGGTGATCTGAGAACCTTAAATGTTAGGAGGTGCACTCGGTCAATAAAGTATCTTCCCGGATGGGTCCGATGAGTATCGAAAGGATCAATACGACTCGTGTTGTCTCGGTAGGGTTTGGTAAGTGTGATTGTGAGCCAAATTTTCAAATGATTGTGGTAGCTTCACTTAACTGTTATTTCCATCCAAATAAGAAATCAATATAACATTTTGTTTTGGTCAATAACAAAATATGTCGCTGGCAATCGATATAATACAATATCATGAAAGCGTCGCTACCAGCGTGAGACCATACCATTAGGCATTTCTCAAAACCCTTCGTCCGTAGTGAATGGCGTGGGGTCAGCAGCTGGGGTCAAGACTAGGTCAACAGCCTGGGTTAAGATAGGGTCAACAGCTGAGGTCCGGACGAGGTCTGCAGCTATAGGTTGAGATAGGGTCAGCAGCTGAGGTCTCAAGTAAAGGCTAGCAGCTGGGGTCAAGCTTCAGTCATCAGATCGGGTCAAGTCGTAATCAGCAGCTAGGGTCATATTGTAGTCAGCAGCTGGGGTTAAGTTGTAGTTAGCTGCTTGGGTAAAGCTGTAATCAGCAGCTGGGGTCAAACTAAAGTCAGCAGGTGGGATCGATTTGTAGACAGCACCTAGGGTCAAATTATAGTCTGCATTTAGGGTCACGTTTTAGCCAGCAGTTGGGATCAAGCTGTAGTAAGGGGCTGGAGCGTAAAGTCAACGGTTGGGGTCAAGACGTTTCAATAGGCGGGGTCATAGCAGTCAACATCTGGTGTTAAGACACAGGCAACAGGTGGGGTCAAAATAGTCGGGGTGGAGGAGGGGTCAAGACATAGTCAGCGGCTGAGGTCAAAACAGCTGGCAACGGGGGCCAAGACATAGTCAGCAGTTGGGATCAAAACTTAGTCATCTTGGTGGGCACAAGACATAGTCAACAGCTGGGGTAGTCAGCAGCTGGGGTCAAGGCACAGTCAGCAGTTTGGGTGAAGACGTAGTCAGCAGTTGGGGCTAAAACATAAACAACAGCTGAGGTTAAGACATAGAAGCTGGAGTCAGATCATGATGAGCAGATAGGGTCAAGATATAGTCAGCAGCCGGGGTGAAGACGTAATCCACAACTAGGACAGTGTCAGAAACTGAGGCGAGGATGGTAGTCCGTACCTAGTTGGGGTCAAGACATAATCGGCAGCTGGAGTAAGGATATATTCAACAGCTGAGGTCAAGTTAGAGTCAGCAGCTGGGGTCAAAAGAGTGAACGCCTGGAGCCAAGACATGGTCAGCAGCTAGGGTTAAGACATAGTAAGCAGCCGTCGGGCGGGGTCAAAACAAAGTCAGCAGCCGAGGGCAAGACACAGTCAGCAGCTGGGGTGTTGACACAGTGAAGAGCTTCAGAAGAAAGATGAGCTCCTTACGGGGTCCGGGGCAGGAAGTGGAACAAGAAGGTATAGCCTCTCCTGCTGGTCCACTTTAAGCCTTACGACAGACCACGTTTATAAAAGTTCTGTCAAACCAAACTGTTCGTACCAGACAACTTTAGATTAAGGAACAGCTTTATGTAATAAAAAATCTTCAGATGGCTGGATGAGGCAATCGCATCAAAATTTCATTGATAATGGTCTCTCTTGCACCATCTTCCTCACAACTTCTACCTCCGTCACCTCCTCCTTTACCATCTTTCGTGCTACTACCATCTACACTGCTCTCTCCTCCGTGATCTCCCTCCACCACTACCACCATCTCTCCTTCACTCTCCCGCGTACAAATGAGGAACATTTACACCCAGTGACAGTTTCCCCCGGGCCGTCATCACCTGTATGAGAAAAGGCGGTCAGTCTCTAACTCCGGGAGGTTTGCACGAATATGCTCGTCTCTCCAGAGTCTTATATTTTTTCACTCCCAATAAGCATGAAGTTGGCAGCGACAGACGTGGGGGAAGAACATGATGAGGGCTGTCCTTGGGAAGATCGAGCAGTTTTATGAATAAATAATGTTTCGTATTCAAGTTCTCACAATGAAGACAAAGGCGACCTATGTAGTTACCAGGCGTATGTGTGTGTGTGTGTATGTGTGTGTGTGTGTGTGTGTGTGTGTGTGTGTGTGTGTGTGTGTGTGTGTATATCTAATTATCTATTTGTGCTATGCGGTAAGGGATCTTACACCAGGGGGGCCCCATTTCTTAAACCATACCTACTATCATACAACTTTTTGAATATTTAAATGCTCGCTTCATTTACTTTATTTTTTCCAATTCAGTTCGTCCACAGTTCTTATGCTATAGAAATACTTTCTTATGTCCTTTCTAACAAGTTCCTTCGTTAATTTCATGTCATGACCTCGGTTACTCTATCTCTACATCTTTCAAAGAAGTGTTCACAAGTCTACATCATCACACTGATCTAAAAACTTAAAGGTTATGACCAGGTCACCCCTTAATCTTCTGTCTTTTATTATGGGTAAAGTGAAGGCCTTAAAGTATTCTCCGTAATTCAGCTTTCTTATTTCCAGTACCATAAATGCAATCCTCCTCAGGACCTTCTCTTTAACCTCTTTCTGCTTCTTTAAGTCTGGTGACGAAACATGAGATGTATAATCTAGTTTTGGCCTAATGTAGGATGTGAACAAGTTGCTGAATATTTCCCTATCTGTGTACCCGAATGCAATTCAAATACTTGCCTGCAGACAGTTGGTCTCCTTAACTCTCCAAATGCTGGACCCTGGCAACAGGTTACGGACGATATGAACCCCCAGGTCCCTCTCCCAAGCTGATTCCTGCAACATATTTCCTTCTAGACGTTATCTATATTGAGACCTTCTTTAACAATATACTAACCTCATTGCTTTGCATTCACCTGGAATGAATTCTATCAACCATATATCAGACCAACTTTGGACTCTGTATGGGACTCTTTCTAGATTGATGTAATCCTCTTCGCTTTTCACTTCTATCATGACCTCTGTGTCATCTGCAATCATATTTAGGTAAGAGCCCACACTTTTTGTCAAGTCATTCACATGTATCAAGAAGATCAATGGTCACAGAAGAGAGTTTTAAGGCACTCCACTCAATCCATTTCGAGAAGGTTCATTTGACATGAGTCCATTGTTCCCTTCCACAAAGATAATCTTCTGTCCATCGAAGGAGTCTCCCCCTCATTCGTGCTTAGTGCTTCAGCTCTTAATGAGCCTCTCGTGCAGTACATCGCCAAATGCTTTTTGATTCAAATACTGACAATCCACCTAGACTTCTCTTTAGTCTAACACAGAGCTCATTCCCTCGTAGCATTCTAGGAGGTTCGTTACACATAATCTCCTTTTCCTAAAACAGTGTTGTCTCTCACTTATGTAATTTCTCTTTTGCAGTGAGTCATCTATGTACTTCTGATTATCTCGTCAAGTACCTTACAGACTACATTTGTTAAGGAAACCAGTCTGTAGTACAGCGCCTCTTCCCAGTTTCCATTCCTATAAACTGGTAAAACGTTTGCCCTCTCAAACCCCTTTTGGCACTTTTCCTTTCTCCAGCGATATCTTGAACAGTATTTCAAGTGGTTTATTAAGTATATCTGCATAAATCTTCAGCACATGTGGGAAAATTCCATCAGGATCATGAGCCTTGTATTGGTCATGACTCTTTAGCATTCTGTAAATGTCTGTTCGAGATATCTCAATGCTTTCTCAGACCCTTCCATCTCATCCGTGATGGAGTTATGATGTCTTCCATAGTGAAAACAACTCTTTCATCTGAATCTTAAGCCTGATTGACCGTTCTATGACCATCAATCTACTTTTGATAAAATAATGGAAAATTTTTGGATTATCTTCTTCCTTGTCCGCAATAATCTTTTCAAAATGTCTTTGTTGGGAGAGGGGATGGTGATGGGTTGAGAGAGGGAGGGGGGCCGTTGTGGGCTGGGAGAGAGAGGAGGCTTGCTAGTGGGCTGGGCGAGAAAGGAAGTTGCGAGTGGGTTGGTGGGCAGGTAAAGGGAAGGGGATTTACCGGCTGGGAGAGGGAAGGGGCTGGTGAGCTTGGAGGTGGAGGAGGCTGCTGAGTTGGAATTGGGAGGGGGACTTTTCAGATGTGAGAGGGAAAGGGTTTGCGCGCTAGGAGAGGAGAGGGGACTGGTGGGCTGGGAAAGATGGGGACTACTGGTGGACTGTGATAAGGGGGGAGTTTTATTAGATAGAGTGAAGGGGGCTTGTGGGTTGACTGGGTGAGGAAAGGGTGTCTATTGGTGGACCGGGAGAGGAGGAGAACTGCTGTTGGTATAGGTGAGGGAGGGGGCTGCCTGGCTGGGAGATGAAGGGGACCTATTGGTGGAGTGGGAAAGCCAAGGGGGCTGCTTATTGACCGGAAGAGGAAGGGGGGATTGCTGGTTGGACAAGCGTCTGGGAGTGGGTGAGAGAGGCAAAGGACCACAATCACCTCTCGTGTACCACTCACTTTAGGACACCAGACTGACCATGCGGTCGGCGGAGAGTGAAGCTCAAGGAACGTCACGCTCTCAGTACACTAAATCATTAAAGGGAGAAAGGAAATGAAGGAAAACTTTAAGCCCCCGCTGTAAAACTTGGCCAAGAGTAAACGATGTGTGTGTGCATTAGGCATTCCCGGCGCAAGATGTCTGAGGATTTTCCTAGGTAAAATGAGAATTTGGATCGAGAGAGGGGAAGGAAATTTTTGTCTGCATAAGCGAGAATGAAAATCCTCTTTACTAAGAAAGAGAGAGGCAGTGGAGCCATGAGTAACGTATTAAAGTGTGCAATATTTTCTGGTGCTTCTGTCAGTGGAGTCTTATAGCTGAGGATGTTGTTGACACTACGTCTCTGACGGGTAGTGAACTGGATAGTCAACTATATGTACAGTTCTGGCAGAGAGTTCAACTCTCGTAGTGCCTCATCTCTTGAACATTCTCTACTATTGTCCTTTTTTAAGCTTCGTTATGTTGTCTTCGATTACCACTTCCTCATTCACTTCATTCCGTTTATCCAACACTCTTATACTACAAAGGTATTTTTTTAAAACATTTCTAAAAAGTTTCTTATTAAATTTCATATTATATCCTATGGGACTTTTTTCGTTACCTCGTTTGGAGAACTGCTCACCGTCTACATCATCAATCTGGATAAAAAGTAGAAGTTGCCAGGCTGAGCACTAGCCTACATTGAAAACTTCAACGTGTCCGGCAAATGTTAATCAACTATGGATATTCGGATACTGAATTTACTACCATTGTGAACAACATGCTGAAGCAACACCTCGTTGCAAAGAGACAACCTTAACGTGAGAGCATTAAAGTTAAAGACAGGAACACATTTACGACATCATATTGAAAGTACAAGAAGGTTGTGCGAGATACTGTGACCAGAAACTGCAAAGCGTTTGATGAAGACAAGGATATCAGTTTGATAATAGACTACAACAAACCGAAAACATGCTCACTCGTAATGAACAACAATGTGGTAGGCCGCTCTGGAAGTTTGAATCGTACCGATGTGGTATATGAGTACCGTTGCAATATTGGGGACTGTCAGCCCCACCACATAAAACTACGTTGGACATGCGACCTGCGCCCTGAGCCGCCGCCTCTCCCTCCACTTACAAGAAGGTGGAATCAAACAACATGGACAGAGGCATGGAACGAGACTAACGAGGAAGATCATAGTATCATTATAGTATCTTGGCTTAATTCTTTTAATATATTCAACATTTTTTGGGGCTTATCCAATATGGTATCAATTACTCCTAATAGATCATTATAGAAAATTTTTCATCTATAATGCCAAGCTCTTTGTACCCTTGCATACCACTCACTTACTTTATGATAAATTTACTACGCTGTCCTTCCTTTATTGAATACCTTTTTCTACCATTAACATATGCTGTCCTTCCTTTATTGAATACCTTTTTCTACCATTAACATATGTCACTACGCTGCCCTTCCTTTATTGAATACCTTTTTCTACCATAAATATATGTCATTCGCTGCCCTTCCTTTATTGAATACCTTTTTCTACCATAAATATATATCATTTTGTTTAATTTTAGCTCTGCTGTAATCCCAAAATGATCACTCAAGAGCGTCTCCACAACGTCTCAATTAGCATGATGGACCTCTAACATATCAAAAAGTACAGCATAAACTAGCCTCCTCCCCCATCAACTTGCGTGGGTTTCCCAGTTCCAATGACCTTGGCATCTTCCATGAAATCCAAAAGCCTTTTCAACACCCTGCCGTTATAATTTTGTGACCCCCTCTTCTTCCAAGATCATTACGCCGAGCATTCAGATCACCAAGTAGCAGGCAATAATTATCAAAAATATTATCTGGCAAATCCTCAATTGCGAGGGAATCAGCATGCACATATACATTAAGGATAACCAGTGTAGTATCTTTTAGTGGAATGCGAACGCATTAAAATTCAGTACCATTCACTTTAAAAGCAGAATGGAAAGAAGCTGCAATATTATCTTTGACATAAGTTGTTAGACGTCTACAATCTTCTGCCAGATTCGCTGGTAATTCAAAACTTTGGTAGCCCCTTAGCTTTAAAGATATTCCATTCAACCTAACCTCCTGTAAAGCTGTAACATCAATATAACTAGAGTCGACAAATGCACTGAAGACCCGTCATTCTTTTGTTCAGGCTATTTACACACCAGAATATTATTCTGACGTTGTGATCCAATTGGACATATTCTCCTTTTAATTTTCTTCACTGACATAACAATATCCTTTTTTAATTTCGTCCCTCAGAGTAACCAAATATTCCAGCACAGAGTCCAGAATACTTGTTACGTCACCAAAAATCTCTTTTGCGAAAACATTATCATCCTCTACCATATTTTGTTTTGAACTTTGTTCAGAATTACCATCATCAGTACTATCAGTAACACTCTCCAAGACACTTCCTGTTACTTTTGAACTGTCTTTTTATTAATAGAAATATCAGCAACATCACTTTGTTGCACAAGATTCACTAAACACTCTTCTTTATATTAACCATTTCTTGCTTAAGCTCACTGATCTCCTTACGGAGTTCTGCTAGTATATTTACCTCCGTTGTACTGTTCCCTATATATTTGTTCTTCGGATCATGATTAATCAATTCCATACGTCTTTCCCATATATTTTTAGTACTTGGCGTTCCAGTAACAGCCCTCCCGGTATCCACTTGACCACTTGAGACTGACCTGACTGGAAATGATCAACTTTAGACAGCTTTTGGTTTCTTTGGGCAGACTCGCGCATTGGTATTGTGAGCTTCCCAACAACTGCAACATTTTGCTGTAATTTTCTCCTTTGTTTTAATTTCATCCCCACACACACATTGTAGAGTCATGGGCTTTCCCTCAGAATCTACACCAAGGATCATTAAAGCATTTCCAGGCTATGTGTCCCCCTCCTTCAACATCTATAACACTGTACTGGAGATTCAATGTTAACAGCAACTCTCCTGTGTACCAAAGCCTCGCACATAAACTTTTTCTCGTCGTACGGAACCGTGAATTAACGCAACTAGCTGCGGCTTGGGTACTGGTTCACCATTATGTTTGATGACCCTTCTTTTAGCCTAAACAAATTTGTCATCAACCAACACATCTTTAGGATCAAGGTAGACAAGATAATTAAAACGAATTATCTTGGTACATTTCTCAAGATGTCACGGGTTCTTCCATTAACTTGCATTCTCGAAACCAACCCTACTTAAATATCGAGCTGATTCCTTATCTTTCACATTATAATATATGGGATATGTTTGCCATCTTTAAAAAGTACTGCAAAATCTTGACGTTGTTTACAAAGTCTATTGGTCCAATGAACTTTATCATGAAAGTCAATTCCATTGTTCCTAGGGAAGTAGGGACGTGGTCTCCTGAGAGCGGTGCCACCACCTGAAGTACCATTACCTTCGACCATCTTGCCTAGCTTGATTTCTAGCCATACTTTTTTGTTCTCTCTCTCTCTCTCTCTCTCTCTCTCTATCTATCTATCTATCTATCTATTTATCTCTTTTCTACTAAAGATTCATTCCTCTTCCTCTCGTCTCTCCTGATATCTATCTCTTTCTCGCCGCCTCACGCCTCCTCTTCATTTCTTTCTTGCTGAGCACCTCTTCAAAGACACCTGTTTCCCGACTCGCTGCTAGTCGTCTGCAGGTCCTCTTCCGCGCTGTTTGGCAGCTCCTTCATTCTTCCCACAATCGCAGGGTCTGCCATGCTTCTGCCCATCGCCTCTTGCTCCACTCATGTTGCTAGCGCGTCCGTTAGACAGCGAGCACTGCCAACGCATCCGGTCCCGCCAGAGGTTTGGGCAGAGCAGCTGTAACGCACGTCCACAGTCGACCGCGGCGGCACACCTTGCGTCTGCGAGCCAAAAATCCATGTCGTAATGCTGTAAGGTCACATTGAGCCTGCTAAGTATTCCTGCGACGGAAGGTGGGGGAAGTGATGAACGGCAGCGCATATCTTCTTCCAGTAGTAGGAGGAGAGGGGAGAAGCCGGGTTAGGAACCAGGGTGAAGAAATGTTGAAAGCTATGGAAGTTCTATCCAAAAATGTGGAAAAGCCCTCTGGGAAAAATGTGATAGGAACACCAGAACATGGTGACAATAATGCGTTCAAATGTATTGACGTACTTCGTGAGCAAGTACATGAGCTAAGTGAGAAAGTTGCTAAGCAGGAAAAACTTATAACGCTCTTAAAACATGAAAAGGTAAACAACGGCGTATCACCGTCAGGTTGAAGCGCTTCACACAGTGACGATGATAGTGAGAGGAATGAAGCAGAAGTTGATAAGCTACTAAAGAAAAGTTCCCAAACTCCTTCATGGTAAAGGAATTAGAAAAGTTGTGCTAAATCAGTAAAAATAAATACTTGAAAGACCTGACATCATAAGGGAGATCCTTGCAACTTTTAAGGAAAATGGCTAACAGGAACATTGTTCAACAGTATAGTGATATCACAATACTCAGTTGGAAAATTGCCTCTATGAAAAAAAAAGATATTCTGACCTCCATCACAAGGCTGTTACCGAGGACACTGATGTCATATGTAGCAGGTTACATGATGTTGTAACTGCTAGATTAAGGCTAGGCTACAGGTACTAGTATACTAGCGCTTTGGCCTATCTGGAGATGTTAATCATGTAAATTGTAAAATCTAGTTGGTAAAAATTACCATATGATACTATGTAACTAAGTAATGTATGTAATATCAACCCATTGGGAGTCTGACTAAGACCCTTTGTGACCCCTGTAATCCTTTTCCGCAACCGCTCACAGGATGAGTATGGGGTGCGCAGTAATTAGTTTGCCGGGGTTCCCGGCACAAAAATCAAATCAGCTGCTGGCGAAGGCCAATCAACAGGTAGTCGTTGCGAAGAGGTCGGCTGGGTTGATCGCTAGTATTCCCACATGAGAGGAGGATCTACAAGATGAAGTGCACAAGTGAATTTTCGAGAGCTGTGGCTGGTTCACGTAATATTGGATTTTGTGTGTGTGTGTGTGTGTTTAAACATATACCCATTTATATTTTTTTATATTTACCCTTCACCTCTATCTCTCCACAAACCAAGGAGATATATTACGAATTAGTGCCCGCCGCGCGCAGTCAGCCAGTACATCATGGGCTGTCAAATTTCATTCCTTTGGCCCAGGTTACTGTCTTTTCTTTCAGCCACACCTACATACACACACACACACACACACACACACACACACACACAAACACACACAAAGCGTACTGGCATCCAGTCCACAAACATACAATACAATCTCTACATCTCACATAAGCCACTTGATTGCACCTATCTCTCACACTATCCGTTCTTCCGAACTCGAAGTTTTCCATGAGGTGAGCGCTACGCGTTACCCATGCCTTCTGTCGGCACAACAGACGAGCCTAAACAACCAGGATGCAAAAAAAAAAAAAAAAAAAATCAACGACAAATGGAGAATAGACTAGTCTGACAACCAGGGAGGCAACCGACCCCTGTCAACGAACGACCATGGCGGAGAGGCGTTAACTTGCCTTTCGTAACCAGAAAAGCCGACACAGCACATCCTCTAAAGTCCCACCTCTCTCTCTCTCTCTCTCTCTCTCTCTCTCTCTCTCTCTCTCTCTCTTTCTATCTATCTATCTATCTATCTCTTTCTCCCCCCCCCCGCCAACAACAACCCTCCAATCATTTCAGATTATCAGACACAACAAGCGCGTCAAGCCGCCTACGGTCCCAGCTCAACGTCCAGCATGACGCCATTATGGCAAGAAGACAAAGCCGCAAGATTCCAAATATATATAGAATTACTCCGCATACAGACGCAGACGCAAGATTTGTTGAACACAAACGATACGGAACGTAACCTTGTGTCCCGGCGCGTCCATCTTCGCTGCACTTGTATCTAGCCGAGCGCTAACACTCTCATTCACAAGACGCCCTCCACAACACGGTAAATCTCGCCCTGGGATACGTAATCGGCCGACCAAGGTCGACTGCAGTGCCGCTCAGTGATAGCCCATGGACAACCGACACGCGACTAGATAGATACAAATTAAAACTATTCCCCGCCACGCCCTAGTAGTCCTGCAGTGGAAATGTCCACACGTCCGACCTCAGTGCAGCCTTATGTTGCCAGTGGTTATCAACCACCACCACCCACTCACTCACTCCAGAAACTAATTGATGAAGGCTAGTCTGGTAAAATGGTTTAAGTTGGTAGTGAGGATAATGAAAGTGACTAGATAATTTGACAACGAGAGATTAGGTTATCACAACCTGGAAAAGCGAATTAAGTGTCGTAGTTAACCAAGGAAAGTGAAAATAATACCCTTGGTAATACGACAAATGGCACCCACACAGCTCAAAAAAAGAGAAAACATATCTTTAAGCACCGACCGTAATCTCGGTTATCACGTTGTCCGTGACGGTGTTTCCGTGTTATTGGCCTTAAATTTCTTGAAAAGATCTGCAGCCACTCCACCGTCGTCGCCCCCCTCCCCCCCAACGTGTCACTTTATAACGGCGACTCAAGCAATCTGTATAACCCAACTCATCAACATTCCTCCCACACACACTCTCGCTTTTCCTGCATCCTACAGCGTCCAGTCTTTGCATGTAGTACGTCCCTTGATCGTGTGTGTGTGTGTGTGTGTGTGTGTGTGTGTGTGTGTGCTGAGCACAATGAACACCTGAGCAGATAAGAGGTCAAGGTCAAGAGGTCATGAGCACTAATATATTACTAAAATGATCTGGTACACAACATCTCTCGGCTAGCTAAACAACGCGCTGACCCACTTTGTAATGGGTTGTATCAGTCACAGTACTGTACGCCTTATTGGTTACACGTATACGTTTGTGTGATGTGTACGTGAGGACTTCGCGAACGGATGTTCACTAATCTTGTTCTAATGATAATACACGGGCAGGAGGTCAGCGGTGTAAAGGTCAAGTGTTATCTATCAAGGGGGTAAGACGTCACGGCCCGGTGGTATGGTTGAGGAAAACGTTTCGCCTTGGGTGATGCTCGTCTGTTTTAAAGAGCCTGACGTCAATATCACAGCACGATGCGAACATGTGGAAAAATCGAATCAAAATTGCGTCGTTACGAAGCTAAAAAGAAGATGAAGAAGAAGACCATCGGTTGCTTCGCCCCATCAAGTCTCACTGGCCACCGTCCTCGGTTCCGTGCTTTCTTCGATTTCTCTCAGCGTGTTCCTTCTTCTTCAAGAGCCACAATAGCTCTCTGATGCCCTCAGTTCATTCTAGGACGTCCTGCTGGACCTCTTCCTTCAGGGGTTCCAGTTCAAATACCTCTTGGCATATTTCGTGTCTGCCAACGTTTCTCCATATGGTCATACCCTCTTAGCTGCTTCTTTATCAGTTACCTCAAATACAGGTGTGATATTTGAATGGTCTCTAATTTCGGCGTTTCTCACCGTATCCATTCTTCTGAATTTTCTGGTTAGCCTCAGTGTTCCCATGTCGCAAGCCTAGATCTGTGAACTTGTTTATGGTTGCGAATGACGTTCCTTCTGATCCGTCTTATCAAAGATGGTCTTAGGAACGATGGTGTATATTATCGTTTTGCTTTACAATGTTGCGTTTTTCTTACCAACTGTGTACACTTTGTTATGTAGAAGCCATTTTCAGGTTTCGCTTCTTTTTCCATATATATATATATATATATATATATATATATATATATATATATATATATATATAT
>JAYMFT010092231.1:0-13991 GCA_038088735.1 Panulirus argus | reverse complement strand
CTAATTCACCGTATTTATGAATAGAAGGCTTTACTTTGTAATGTTATTATGCATTTGCATTACATTAAGTGTGCGGTCTGCCAGCCAAAGCAGTTGCCCAACTAGTGGCCTGCAAGGCAAAATGATTGCCGCACTTAGCGAAGAAATTTTCGTATGAAGTCGAAATAAATTTAGTATTTTGAAAACTGAGAGATCTCCTCGAAGTCTGCACTTTTTTTAGAGAGAATAGTTTTAGGTGTTTATACGTTTCCACACAAGACATATCTGAGTGAAAGACATAACTTGGTTTGTGTTATGTGAATTCGGTCAATTTTCTCTTCATCTTTGATAAGGTTTGGTGACCAAAGTTGAACAGTGTATTCTAGATGAGGTTTAACCAGGGCATTATGAATGGGTGAGTATCGTTTTGTACTTTATATTTCTTAGCTTTGAAACATTACATCCTTTTGGCTCTACTGTATGAAACAAACCATTTTTAATGCATTTAAGGTCATCACTGTAAATCACTCCCAAGGTCCTCTTCTTCTTTAATTTTTAGTAGTGTTTACCAGTCATTTTGTATCCATGAATTATATTTTAAGCAACACAGTGCATTACTGTGCATATGTCTACGGATGTGTCTGTTCATTCTACCAGTTTATCAAAATCTCTTCATATCTTCCGGCAGCCTTCCTTTATTTTGGCCATGTTTCCTAAATAATTGTCGTAGACAAATGTCGACGCTCTTCTCGTGAGCCCCGTCTTCAGGTTGTTGACGTCGATGATAAAGAGTATGGGTTCAAGCGTTGAGCCTTGTGGAAGTCCACAGGACACGTGAAGCCAGTCCAGTGCTTCCCCCATTTAGTACTACTGTTTGTTTCCGTTCTGAGAGCCAATACGCTGTCCATATTGTCCTTATTACACGTATAAAACATAACCCTTAAGAACCCCTCTCCAGGAGATCCCGCACCTTCAAGGCCGATCTAGCAGCAAAGGAAAAAAATGGACTTCTTTTGGAGAGAGAAGTTTTTCGACGAGGTTGCACTCTGAGGACACAGCCTCAATGAGGGTGAATTTTCACTTGCGGCGCAGCCACAAGCAGGCGGAGTGTCCGTTAACGCTTGCCCTATACACCCGGTGTATGTATATGTATTACATACTGACACTCTTCCCACAGTGTTGATGTGGATGTACCAAGAGATAAAGAGGAACCAAAAATGAGGAAGATTTCCACCATGATCCGCCGTTTGCCTCGCTACTGTTTACTGTGTCAACAGCACCGCCGCCTCCCGTATGGGAATATCAAATTTTTTCCTCATATGGTTGCTGTGGGCGGAGTAATCGAGATACGAGGAGCTTTTTGGGATGGGGCAGTCTTAAACCTTGTGGCTGTAAGCTGATACCAGCTGGAAGTACAGGGATGTAGGGTGTGATGGGTCTTAAAGATTGCGTCGCGCGTGTGTAGCGCGAAATCTTCTGAATTGGGTGAAGGGACAGGGTAAGAGATCGTGAGACTCTCTCTCTCTCTCTCTCTCTCTCTCTCTCTCTCTCTCTCTCTCTCTCTTGCTGGCCACAAACCTATTTGCATCGTAATCGATGTTTCCGTGATTCATCTAATTCCCCAAACATATACGTATATTATCTTTATAAAAGTACACACGGTGGACTCCTTTGAAGCGAGAAGTTTTTAAACAAGACTGTGCTCTGTTTTGTCAGCTGACGAAGATACTGCCTCGCTCAAGGTGATATATCATGCGCGGTGTAACCTCAAGTAGACGGAATCCGGTTATAGTAATGTATATTATTTTACTTTATAACTACCCTAGGGTCAGTTTCCATGAAATAGTCCCAGTATTATCCAGGACCTTCCTAAGGCTCCTGCAGCCCAAGGCTGCTGTACTCCTAGTGGCAAGGAAATGTAGACTCCTATGGAGTGAGACGTTCTTGGACAAGACCGTACTTCCAGTGACACAACCTCGCAAAACATGTCGAAGTAATCTGTGATATCACCATCTCCAACACCCTGTACTCTGATCACAGCCAGATTAAAGTAAAACTTAGTATGGATAAAAAAAAAAAAAAAAAATGGGTTGAATTTAGGAATTCTAGTTTTGATAGCAAGGGATAAGATAGGAAGGTGTGATTAATGCCTGCAACACACTGGGAAATCCTGCCGAGTACCAAAACGCCAGAGGAGTATATTAAAGGCATGACCTGTGAACATGCAACAGACGTATACCTGTGAGATGAACGTGCAAAAAAGAATAGAACGAGTAAGACGATCCCTCTACAGGAGACGCAATCGACATGTAGACCATCCAAACTAGTCACAGCTCACCCAGCAAAGAAAAGAAAACCTGTCAAAGGAACTGACGAACGTAGGCCATAGGCTAAAAATGTCGTAGGAGAAGCAGGAAAAGAAAGGAGGAAGAGCCATCCGTGAAAAAAATAAAATAAAAAAAAAACATGTAGAGCGCGTATCGAAGACCACCAACTAAATCCGTTAGCTCACTAAGAACAGAGGAAACGCATACACGGGTGATTGCCAGGAGTCGAGTGAGATGATAAAAGACCAATCATGAATCTGTGTTCGCTGAACAAAAGGTAAACAACCCAGCCCATTAATTCCTACAGATCTCAACACCTCGCTACAGGATTTCGAGGGAACATGCCCATACAATTTGTCCAAGGACCTGACTCCCTGAACTCTGTCTCGAAAAGAAATACAAATCACCTCTTGCACGAGCACTAAATATTTTCTAGACAAAAGAGTCTGGATTTTAGCATCATCCCCAAGAGCTTGAAACGGACGCGTCGCCCCGGTCTACAAAGGTGACTGCAAAACACTCCTATAAACTACCGACTGATAGCACACTGACATCAGAACATTATTGATATCTTCAAGAGCGTCCTGAGAGGTAATCTGCTGGCCTCTTGGAATCGAACAATCTACCTCACCCGGGACGCCTGGTTCTCGTTCGCTTGACCGCCATGATTATCAAGACTGTAGAGACGCTAGAGAACATACACAATGCTCATGTAATACACACAGACTGCGCAAAAGCATGTGATAAATGTGATGTCGGTGATATGGCACATACAATTCGTTAGATGGGAATAATTGGTAAATATTGTATGATGGAGATACATCTTTTTTACTGACAGATCACAACACTTTGTTGTAAATCAGGCTATTTCCAATGTCTTCTCGGTAAGAAGCTCACTCCTCCAAGGGAGTGTACTTGCACCCTCTTTGTTCCTCATACTTGTATCTGACACTGACGTAGACACGAACCACACTTTCATGTTGTCCTTTGCGGATTGTAGTAGAAAAGGTATGAAACATCTCGTCACAGAAAACATATTTTTCGGTGAAGGGGAGTTTTAACTTCTTTGATATGAGAATGAAGAAATCCGGAATAACGGACGGACGCAGATACCGCCATCTCACGTGTGGATACTGTGAAAGACCTCAGAATGATAATGCCCGACGACAGTACCTTCAGCGAACATCTTATTGCAACAGTCGCCTCATCCTAAAAGGTGGTGGAATGGATCCTGCGGACTTTAAAGGCATTTTTCACGGCTCCAGTGGTGTGACAAATATGTCAACGTGTTTGTTACGTCATCAGAGCCGCTATAGATTTAAAGTTCTTGGTACACCCACCGAATTGAGGTCGGGATACAGAAATGACACTTAACGCATTTGATTGTAGCTCATCTTATCAACGATCAATTCGCTTCCATATGTCAGAGCTTCCCTTACTGTGGCACCGCTTACCTCCCAGCTTGTACAGTGCTCCTTGACAACCATCGACCTCTGTACGTATCAGACTTCAAGGAATTCTCCCCTGGACCGCCTAAACCCCTCTGCTCCATCATCAGTGGTGCTCTACAACAATCAGAATGCCTCGCTGATTGGAAGACTTTGTATGTTTTCCCAATACCTAAGTCAACAGTGCCACAGTCTCCCGGCGAGTTATGATCCAGTCCCAACTCTCCGATCCCCTGCAAACAAATTTTGAGTTTAATTGGACTGACATATAAAGTGCAAGGGCCATAGACTCCTCAGGATTTTGGTAATATGAAGACCTCCTCTACTACCCTAGTTCCTCGTTCAACGGAAGAGCTCTACAGTGCTCGCTTCCCTTGATCTCACCAAAGCTTTTGACCTAATCAAGCATAGGATTATAATCACGAAATTATTAACTCCATGATTTATAGATTTCCTCAGTGAGCTGTGTTAGGATGTACACTTCTGAGGGGCTCTCTTCACTTCTCAGTCCCTCTCCTGTGCATTCCACCAACGATCCAACTCTGCAGCTTGGACACCCAGCCCGAACTGTGAGGGTAGAAAAGCTACGAAGTCTACGCCGGGTAAACGCCAAGTAATGGGGAATAATACGGAGAGGAACAATGTTGCAGACTGTTAGACAGACAACAATAATTATCAGAGTAACACGCTCCTCAGCTGTTAATAGCTTGGGTAAGAATCAGGCATGGGGTATAACACGCATTTCAGGTGCTGATGGCGCAGTGGGCCAGGCACTGGGTAACACACTCGTCTGGCGCTGATGGCTCGAATGGGAGTCAGATAGGGAATAAAAGACGTATCAGTGGTGCTTTGCAACGATCAAAATGCATTGTTGATCGGAAGACTCTGCACGTTTTCCCAAAATCTAATAATCCCGCTGACAAAGATGCCGAATACATGCATCTGCTCAGCAAGATTTACGCCTATGACTTAAAGAGCTCTTAAAGTCCACATCTTGCTCCAGGAGGCCCTCAGCAGCTTCCAGAACTAGACCACGACCAACCACGTCACCATCAACCCAATCAAGATTGTCCTCAGGTACGACTGACCTCTTTTCAACCATATCTCATCTCCTACCGTCTCAAAAGGCTTCAGCCCACACCAGGTTGTCCAGCTCACCAAGCTTTTCAGTGTGGAGCACGTCGTATGTCTAAGTTTCTCGTAGACGTAGACGTTTGGGCTTCCTGTATCAGAACTATGACATCTACATATTTTGCTTCATCTCAAAACTTACCTGTGCTTCCCCCTTCTGATCATCCTGTTATCCAGCACGCGAAGGGACAACTGGATAAAGTTATAACAAATTGCCTACGAGATTATTTCTTCTGGCATCATCTCTCAAGATGCTAACTCACTGACGTCACCAGGTCTGTCATTCCGTCACCCGGACTTCATGTTACAACAGGGAATGAAGCCGCAGCACCATCCCCGTCACCGTTACTTTCTGCCACCTGAGATTCTTCGTTCCCGTTGGAGTTTAGTAACACAACGGCACCGCACCCATGCGAGCTCGCACAGACCAGTACAGGAATAGCTGCATCCCAAGCATCGTGAATATATTAATTATCAGAAGACATTACGATAACCTCCACCTTTGTATTTATATAAAAACTGTTTAACCTCACTAATTTTTTCGCCCTCTCTATTTATTGTCGTACGTATTTCGCTGTGTGTATTCAGATTTTGGCTGCAGTTGCAAACAGAAAAAGTATACTATCGAATGGATGGGGAAGGGTTGTGGAACACGCGAGAGGAAACACTGGCAGCAGTGATAGGATTCTTTTCTGCAGGACCAGAGCGAGTGGTTCTGAACGGAGGCCTTGGATGTGACACGAGTGTTACTTTTCCATAGTGGTATTAGTTCTCGAGAGGCAGTGGTTAGGTGGGACATATCCGAGGATTGTACAGTATGTAGACGCTGCTGTACACAGAGTCATAGTGACGTGACAGGGAAACTGGCTACAGAATTAAGGGAAATAGAGGGGAAAAATATGGGAGGGAGCGGAGATGAAAAAAGTTTGACGTGAACTGTAATAAAAATCAAGCATTTTTATTTAGGAGAGTGGAAACAGGATCGTAAAAACAGCTGAATGGAGTGGGGTTTGAGGGGCTTGTAAAGTGTGAATATCTATAGAATGCAGTTAATAAGGACTCAGCTGTGGGGCACAATTCAGGAGAGAATCCAGAAATATACACAGATTTTTCGCAATCTGTGGAAAGGTTTTTGTGGTAAAAAGTGAGTATGGAAATTTGGCCGAATTTATTGGTTAGTGTGATAAAGGTTTGCCTGACAAATGGAGGGGGAGAGGCGCCAGTAGCATGCAGGTGGAGGCGATGGATTTCCCTTTAGCATCTGAGTGTGGATTGGAGAAAATAGAGCGTGGGAAATTATGGCATCAGGAAGAAGAAAAGGATAGAGTTCTCCTGTGAAGTGAACGTGTCGGAGACGTTAACGAACGTTGGTCCTGATATTTAATGAAGACGACAGCATCGAAAGAACCCAGTCTTGTCTCTTACTGTTGGGACTTCTTTTGTACGACTGGTCATTACAGTTTTTTGCTGTAGCGTTTTGCCGTAGGGAGAAAGTCGCCATCTTTCTGTATCAGAAATACAGAATCGTTTGTATCCAGTCTGTCACCGGTTTGTGAGTGTTAAAGTTGTGCCCGGAACCATCTATCAGCCTTCGTGTCTTATTAAAACTAAGCTACTGGGCGAGTCTCAATATCTTTTCTCTAGATGTCTCATACACTTAGCCTTCTCTCTCGTTTGTTCACATTTCTTTTTCTCATACGTTCTCTCAACCTTTCCTTCTTCTTTCTGAATATGGCTATGAAGAAGTGGAGTCTGGGTGCAATCCTCAGTACCGGGCGTTGTGGGCAACAGTGAATCTCCTGGATAACGTCTGACAGGCTAACGAAGGAGGGAGGGGCTGACGCTGATGCTTCCGTTAATGCTTTTCACATACCTGATTATGATGTACATCTTAGGACTTTCTTAAAATTTTTGATAATGTTTGATGTAACAACTTTCAGTTGGTAGTTTTTTCGAACTGCTTTGCTTCCTCCTTTATGGAGTGTGGCGATGTGAATCAATTTCATACTCTAAGGAATGATGTTTAGGCCATAATTAGCATTCCTGGAAAAGGCGTTTTGCATTTCTTTATAAAAGCATAGTTTCAGGACTCAGGTCCTGGGGGCAGAGTGTATATTTTCAATACCTCTTTTGAAATCCTATGGCAAGGTGGTGAGATCTGCTATGTTTATCATAGGGGGGATTGCTGTGAAGGTAGAAGTCGGTTGGGTCGTTTATCTTTAAGGGTTCTTTGGCTCACTGAACACCGACTCGTATTGCTTTCCTAGTATCTCACTCATCTCCTGGTGGTCGGCCGTGTATGCGCCCTCCTCTGTTCTACGGCGGGGTGATGGAATTGATGGCGCTCGATTTACGATCTGCACATGGGTAAAAGTATTCTCATAATTTGTTCTTATTTCTCTGAAGCCTCTTTCTTCTTGTTCTTCCATATCCTGTGTTTCGTGTGGCATTTTGAGCCTGTGGGCTATGATCGTCATTTCGTTTCCAGGTTTTCTTTCCATGACTTGTTTCGGTCTGCTGTTTTTTTTTTTTTTTTTCCCTAAATAGGGTTCGTCTCTCTCGTTCTACTATCGTCCTTTTATACTTTCTTCTCACACGTATTTGTCTGTTGCATGTTTGATGTGGTCATGCTGTACACCCCAAGTGCTTCCGGTGGGTATTACCAGGTACCTCAAGCATTGCCAAATACCTCCTGGATATCACCACGTGCCCACTGGGTATTTAACCCCTTTATGTGTACAGTTTTGGATATGGTGTTCAATTGTTGCCACGTTTTGTTAGAAAGTCGCTTATAATCTTTACTCGTAAGAAATTTTGAGACTGATACCACATGGTAAACTTGATAAGCAAGTTTACATTGCATATATAATGTTCAAGTACGTTGTAACTCTTTGAGTATTTTCCCCTTATGTGCTCCTGTCTAGGCTTTCTGCAAAGCTAGAGATGCTGTTTAAAGCAATGTGTCAGGTGAAATATCGACGCAAATTGTAGAGTCATGTAAAGAAATATGTATCATGGAGAAATAGCCTTTCACTTTCGTTCAGATTAAAAAGAATTATGTTAATATACGTTTTTGAAATGTTAAACTACAGATGATAGATTCTGTATTGTGTTTCCCCATATGTTCATATAATCAGGTCTCATGCATATGAAATAAGTAACAAATCGTTTACTCTCGTTACCTATACCTGAGTAAGAGCGGAGGCTCTTATAGCTTCAGTCGTTATTGTATAACTTATGCTCAGTGTTATTAAACAATAATCCTTTTAAACTCCGATAACCTATTATAATGTATGGTAATTATTAAACATGGTGATTGTAATTATGATTGTTTGCAGTCTTGAAAACCAATTATTGCTAATCTCGAATCTCATCCATACTTTAATGATTATCGTCTGGTTCGTTATTCACGACCATTTAAGATCTGATGAGAGTGGTGCTGCCTTGAACGTCTGTGGGTAAATGGTATTCCAAAGATGACGCTCTTGCTTCACGTCGACGAGCTGGAGTAGATTGGCGGTCCTCACACCCCGGAGCGTTGTTGCCAGGCCGCCGCCTCACACCGGAGGTGACAGCTTGCCTTGGCCGCGTATGCCGTGGCAAATACTACTCGGGTTCCGAAGCCGCTGCTTCATTATGGGGATGTGTGAGGTGTTGTGGAGGGGGAGGATGTTGGAACACAGGTGCTTGAGCCGTGGCCGTATAGAGCCAAGAGGAGGCCCTGGGGCAACCCTTTGTAGCGGTGGGCCTTTCCCTTCCCAACTGGTGAGGGAGGAGGAGGATGCCCTCAGGACTGATATTCCCGGGCCATTCTGAGGCTCCTGGCCCACCCCTGGACGGACTACGGGAGGCTGCTTGCGAGTGTAAAGTTGCGGGAAATAAACCCGTGTATTTTGTATTTGGATTTTAGTGCCACATGCGGAGAAAATGTCAACATTCTAAAACACATGAAATTTTTCATGTACAAAAGCGAAGAAGAATGCGTGGAAAGAGAGAACGTTACCTGGGAGGGCAAAATGGGTATGTTTGAATGTTTAGTTTTCCTAGAAATATTATATGGATGCCAGGCATGGGCTGTAGATAAGGGCATACGGAGTAGGGTGGATGTGTTGGTAATGAAATATTTGAGGACAGCATGTTGTGTGAGTTGGCTTGATCGAGTAAGTTATGAAAGTGTAAGAGAGTTGTGTGGTAATAAAGAAAGAGTGGTTGAGAGAGCTGAAGTGAGTGTGCTGAAATTGTTCTGACATGTGGAGAGAATGATTGAGGAAAGGTTGACGAAAAGGATATGTTAGAGGTGGAGGGAACAAGGAGAACGAAGTGACAAAATTGGAGATGGAAGGATGGAATGAAAAAATTTTAAGCCATCGGGACCTGAACATGCAGGAGGATGAAAGCCGTGCACGGGATAGAGTGAATTGGAGCGATGTGGTATACTGGGGTCGACATGCTGTCATTTGACTGAAACAGGGCATGTGAAGCGTCCGGGGTAAACCATGGAAAGGTCTGTGGGACCTGGATGTGGATAGGAAGCTGTGATTTCGGTGCATTACGCATGACAACCAGAGAAAGGATGTGAGCTGATGTGGACTTTCTTCGTCTGTTTCGTGGTGCTACCTCGCTGACGCAGAAAAAGGCGATCAGTTATGAAGAAAAATCCATAAAACTCTCAGAGATTACTAAGGCTCCGTCTGTGCAGCCTTGGCTGGTCACCGTGGGGCTGCGCGCGAGGAGTGGAGAGGGATGGCGGTGCAAAAGCCCTCCAGATTCTCCAGTGTCGTGTCGAGTGTCGGATACGACACATGCTTTTTGGACGAGGTAGGGTTAGATATGAGGAGGTGGAGGAAAGCGGTGGTTCAGAGGTGTCAGGACAGCAAACTTCAGCTGTGGACTGCAGTTCTAGATATGAGGAGGTGAAGAGTGAGTGATTGGTGGTACACGTCGTGTGTGAAAGCTACATCCCACAACAACCACTGTTCAACTGAGTGTGAAGAGGTGGCGGGGTGTGGTGGAATACGGCCTACGGGGCCGCTCCGATCTTCTGTCGAGTATCGTATATACGAGTGGGAGGAAGTCGAAGGGAGTGGTGGTTCGTTATTGCTACAGCTGCTGCTTCTGCTGGGAACTCTAGGTTTGAGTGCGAGAGAGTGAAGGTAAGTACTAATACACAGGCGCCCCTGTCGGGTCCTGTAAATTCAAAAGTTGTTTGTTGGTCTAGAAAACAGTGAGGATTTCCTGTATGATACTTTTAAAACACCGAATACGGACAGTCTAAATATTTTACTATTTTTTTCTATGTAGTTTGTTGTAGCAAATAACTAGACAGTTTATAACCAACAGAGCAATAGAAAATGATGGGTCAGATGTCCCATTTTTATTTCTAAATTTAGAGTTTAGATTTGGCTCACGGTCCAGCAAGCTTGCGTTAGAGTGGGATTCGATGTGTTTGATGTTGGTGATATGAGTATTATCATTTGATTTATGTAGAGCTTTACAAACACTCGCCCTTAATGAGCACAAACATTGTTAATGCTCTCACACTTTTATTTATGAAAATACACATTTACACTATGCTAATTACGGCTATTAATTTTCGTCCAGATAAACACCCCTGTTTATTTGCGTTGCTAATCGTGTTGCCTAAATGTTGAGTGTTGCAGTGGTAGAGCGACCTCAAACGCTGGCCACAAGGCCCACAGACATTATTAAGGTGCAGTTTACATTAAAGGTAGCGAACTTAACCTGGGTGTCTGGTTGTTTATTTTATCTTATAATGGAATCAGAGAATAAGAGATTACCATTTTTGATCATATATAAATGATTTCAGTTTGAATATAGAAGGCACTTCATCCTCTCAATAATGCCATATCAACTTAAACTATGGTTGACGTTGTTGGTCTGCATACCTAATTGCACAAAAAAATGACGTTGGAAAATTGAAGGAAATGCTGAAGGAACGGCTTCATGCAATCATTTTCCAAAATTCTTTCCTTAATGTCCGTCTCATGAGGAAACCTGACTATAGCACCGGACATGGTTGGTTGCGCACTGTACTCAGCTGATTGTTAGCACAACTTTGTCAACATATGGACGTACACCACCAGCCCGGGGAAGTTGTAGGAACAAAGGACGTCTGACTCAGGTCCTCTTCAGAACGAGGAACTATTAGTAAAGGTTCTGATTTTTATAATGATAGTAATGATGATAATAATGGTAATGATAATTGTAATAATAATGATAACCATGGAAAGGCCTGTAGGGCCTGGATGTGGAAAGGGAGCTGTGGTTTCGGTGCATTCCACACGACAACTAGAGACTGAGTGTGAGCGAATGTGGCCTTTTTTCCCTCTGTTTCCTGGCGTTACCTCGCTGACGCGGGAAACAGCGATTAAGTATAATAAATAAATAATGAAATACTTATAATGATACTACTTACGATAATGTTAATGATAATAATGATAATGATAAACAAAGATAATAATGATGATAATAATAATAATAATGACACTATTTATATAATAATGATAATGATAATGATGATAAAGACATAGAGTTTAAACTGATTTACTATAAAATCAGAAACGCGGATAGAATTTGAAGGAGCCCTACGCTTATGGAAGAGGAAGGTGTGGTGATGGAAGGAAGGCAGGGTGATGCTGGAAGAGCGTGGGTGTCTGATTCTTGGGGTTCGAGCTTTTCTTCGCCAAGTCTTTGGGTGGTGATGGTGATGGTCGATGGTTTCTCAGAACTAGCTCAGGTCTCGTCGTACCCACCACGCACATTACCTGCGGGCCATCCAAGCTTTCGAGGGAAGATTCACAACTAAAAGAGATGGGTATGTAACATCCGATACCCCTCCCACACAACCCAAACGGGATACCATCCTGGAACCAGAAGCGCAATGAAACAACGTTAAAAGAAAAAAAGAAAAATCCTCGCCCAACCAAAACGAAAGTGCAGCCTCACAACATAGCTGTGTAAATCTCTTCTTTTGTGTTTGCAACAGTCATGCACTTTTAACAAAGGAAGAAAAACTATATTGGGAGGCGATGGCTCCCATGTTTAGCAAACGTAGAATCTGTCTTTGCTTTCGAGGTTTTTGATCAGAGAAATGCATGCTTCGTTTTGTGGTTATCATAATGGAAAGTCTAGAATCTCATTTCTTATTGAAGGATTTACTTTTTAACCATCCTCGTTGGTTGAAAGGTACTCCTCCCCAGGAATTTTGTTCTCTATTTCCTTATCCCAAAGCTTCTTAACACGGACCTTAGATCTCGTACAACTGAATACAGTGTATTGATATATGATATGATAAAGGTTAAAATGATGTATAAGGTACGATGCTGTGACAGCTTGTACCACTTCATGAATAACTTGGTCTTTCATCTTACCATATCAATTGGTATTTCTCGGTTTACTGTATCATGATTCATTTAATCTTTCTCTCTCTCTCTCTCTCTCTCTCTCTCTCTCTCTCTCTGGCAAGGTGTTCAGTGTAATGGTCCCAGAACGGAACCCTGCGGCACTCCACTGATGACCTCAACCCATTTCGAAAAGGCTCCTCTGACATGTGTCTTTTGCTCTCTTCCCCTAAGGTGATCTCTCCACCGAAGGAGTTTCCTTGTGATCCAGCTTCTTGATCAGCCTCCCATGCCCTACAGTGTCAATTACCGTCTGGCAGTTCAGACAGACAATTCACCAAGCCTTCCCTTTTGTCTGATATAGAGTTCATCTTCTGATTTTCTTTTCCCAGTACCTTATAGACCACACTTGTCAGAGAGACTGTGCTGTAGTTCAACGCCTCTTCTTGGTTTCCTTTCTTTTATACGACTGGTCTCCTGTCTTTTATATGAATATGACATCTGCGTTTTTCCTTTCACTTTGCTCTAAAGCTTATCTCCAGCGACATCTAGAACAATGTATCACATATGGTGACAGTCTATCTGGCTCATGAGGTTTGTATTAGTCATGACCTTCATTACTCTGTTAATGTGTAAATAGATATCTCAGTCCGTTTTAAAACCTGCTCACCATTACCTCTTATTGGTGTTGGGCTATAGTGTCTTCCACTGTGGAAACCCTTTTGTTTTGGTTATTACGTTCCTCACATATCCCTAGGACTGAATCCCTTAGCTTGATTATTTGTTCATTACCTGATAATTTACTCCTATGAATTTGTAAAGCTGTTCTGCATTTTCTTGTGTCTTGTCTATGATATTATTTTCAAAGTTTCTTTGTTTCTCCTTTCTTATCCTGTTGTACTCGTTCGTGGTTGCTCTCTCCTACGCTTTAGCTGGGTGGCTAGAGTGTTGCCAGTATCATTTCTTTGGTTTATGAGATCTTATATTGGAAGATTCTTTCCTCTTTCATAACCTTCCCTTTGTATTTGAGGCTAGAGATATTCATGATCCTACTTCTTCATCGTCAATTTCGCAGAACCTTTCACCACAATACCCTGGTTCCTGGCTATAGAACCTGTTCTGATTTATATTTCCTTAAAAGGTTTTGAGATTTATTTAGTTTCTTCGATTATATCTCCTCTTTAGGACTTGTCCTATCCCTGCTCTTTCAACACCTTCATTACCACACAATCAGCCTTATGCATTGCATTATTACTTTTTTTTCCAGTTAGTATGTCACATATGATGTTCACAGTAACCATACTAGTATATATTACGATAAAATCTTGTGCTGATGGTGTATCAGTTCTTTTAATCTTTGTTTGTTCACAGTATACAGGAAATTTTCCTGTATACACTATAAAAACCTTTGTAACAATGACTTCCAGTTATCATAAGAATCCTGATTCCCCAAGTCTGTGTTTGCAGTTGGAATCCCTCATTAGTAGTACTTTTAACTTCTTTGAGGAGTGCATGCTTGACTACTTCATATGCCGTCCTGATTGTTCTTTCATTTTGTCAGTGTGTATTTGTTCTGGAGAAGGATTACATAATATCAGCGCCATTGTTCACTTTTTCATATGTTAGCGTATATGGAATGGGTTACTGAATGTCCTAACCAAGGCCATCTCATTACGATATATATATATATATATATATATATATATATATATATATATATATATATATATATATATATATATATG
>JAYMFT010092210.1:0-13994 GCA_038088735.1 Panulirus argus | reverse complement strand
ATAATATATATATATATATATATATATATATATATATATATATATATATATATATATATACTCTTGCTGCTTACGCATGGTATCCAATCATCGATAAGCCCGGTAGAAGGATGAACATCTGGGTTAGCTGTGAGCACACTGCCCCCTTTACAGGATTTGAGTCCGGGCCCGTGTGGTTCATAGTCAGCAACGTTAACCACCACACCATGAAAACTCATCAACTCTTGACATTAATTACTCAACTGATACATGAGGTACAACCGCATTAGCGTTTGGTAATTACGCCACCATCACGGGACGAAGGAAAGAACAGTTTACTTAAATACCAAAACTTTCTGTCGGTTCACGAACGAGGACGTTGAACTGTCCCAGTCTGTGGGGTGGCGAGACTTGAACAACGGTGAACGGCGCAACGGCAAACAGTACAACGGTAAACAGTCCGAACGGGGGAGTATCCCACGTTAATCTCTCCCGGTGTTGTTAATTGTGTAGCTGCCGAACCATCCCCCAGAGACCCACCGTCCCATGACGGACTCTTCTTGCGTGCAGGCAGAGCGAATAGGAGGAGGAGGAGGAGGAGGAGGAGGAGGAGGAGGAGGAGGAGCCTCCGCTGCTGCCCGCCTTCCGCTCCCGTAGTCTTGAAAAGTGGTCGGTCGTGTAGACGGATGAACAGGACAGCGACAGGTGGTCAAAGTGTGTCGTCATCGTCGTCGTTGTTTCGCACCTTCCACGGGTAGGAAGGCAAGCACCAAGGACCTAAAGTATTCGTCGCTCCTCTTTTGATGAGTTCAAGGTTTATGACAGTGCCTTACAATGGATTTGCAAGAGTAGTTGTAACGATGTTAAAGGCACTTTTACGTTCTCGTTCTCTTGGGGATGATGAAACATGTAATCCCTTTTGCGTTACGTTAATATGGAATCTAACACGGAGATGCGTCATTTCTCTACGTTTCGTTACGTTATTAGTTTACGTTTCGTTACGCAGAATGGATTCTGATTTCTTCTTCTTAATGCTGAAGACTCCAGTTAGCAACTTGGCCAGACTCTTGGATGAAAGTAGAACAATTATTTTTTCGAGGTCGAAAAACTTTTCTTCATATAAAGGTGGCCAGTGACTGATGTTACGGAAAACAGGGTTTGAGAAGCAAGCAGGAAGTAAAATTGAGGAGCTCAGGTTTATGGTGCATACAGGATGAAGACGTTAACACTATCCCTGTAGCTTAATTTTACCGAGACAAAATATAACTAACAACCCTGACACGTACGGCATTAAGTCAGGAGGGTTGTACTTCCCTGGGGCGGCTGCTGTCTGCAACCTACGACTTTAGAGTATGGACAAACTCCACAAACGTACAAAACATTTGCAGGATACTGCCAGGCGCACGGCAAAAACCCCCAAAGCTGCGGGAGAGGCCTTGAGAACTCACGACAAGAACTATCTAAGAAGGCTGTCATTAGACAGGTCGTGATCAATCCGAAGGCTAAATTGATTGACGTAACTGTGTCACGTAACTGCACGTCTACGAAGACGAAAGTTCGAGCATGCCGGATGTAAAGGTCGAGAGCAGCCGAGGAGGGGTGCCGTCGGCAAGTAGCTGGGTCCTTTGATGTATATCCCTTTCAGTCCACAATCAACATCAAATATAAACCTAAGGTACTGTCTGGATTACAGATACCTGAATGGCAAGGAAGCAAGTGCCTCTTCTCCAACAGCTAAAAAGCTGACGATATGAAAGACTTCCATGACTATAAGCATGAGGGAGAAACCATGACTAACTAAAAACCAAGAGACCTTATACAATATATATAATCACCATAAACGCAAACATGCACGATACGTCGCAGGGTATACAGATACATATTCATATTACCCGAAAATAAAGTTCAAAACAACAGACAGGGAAGTGAAATGAAAAAAATGGCTTTTAAGCGAACACCTTTCACCTCCCTGCTTGCGAAACTTATCGAGGTCGTCAAGTATAGCTAAGAACTTATAGAAGATGTGGAGGCTGAGTTAACAGTGTTAGGGATGCAGAGAACATTACATTAGATGCAGTCAATAATAACGGGCTAATTATGCACTGCAGTCACGGTAAACTGTTGAGAGACACGCACAAGTCACTAACTGAAATGGAATATAGCCACTGACTTAGAAGGAATGTAGTCAAGGGAAAGGGCCAGGTGGTGGAAGCACTGAAGGTTAAGGTGGAGCCCCTGACCATCCAGATGGATCCAGTTATACGACACTTAGCCAGACAGGTGGCTAATCCTTCGACCACCTGGAGCCACAAGGAGAGAGGGTAGGGGTAACTAGTGCTATCTAGAGAGAAAGAGAGAGAGAGAAGGAGGAAGGACGGGTAATGGAGTATTTGGCCCACAGACCCCGACCAAGCAGTTAGCAGTCCGGTGATCAAGAGCTTTCTTGTGGCTCTCGCTACTCAGCAGTTCCATACTCTTGCCATCCTCCAGGCAGGCCACTCCCTCCCTCACCGCCACACACAGACACACACACACACACACACACACACACACTCCCAAGCAAACGATTCGTCGCTGCCTCACATCTTAGAGCCACTGCCACGTGATCTCTAATCCTTCTAACTACTACCGCTACGTGACATCTAATCTTTCTAAGCACCATTGCCACGACATATCTAATCCTTCTAAGTATTACAGCTACGTGAAATTTAATCCTTCAAAGTACTACTGCCAAGCGATAGATAATCCTTCTAAGTACTATTCTATGCCACATATAACCCTTCTAAGCACGTAACATTGCTACGTGACATCTAATCCTTCTGAGCACTATTGCTAAGCGGTATCTAATCCTAACAGCACCTCGACTTAAGAGTGATACCGGAAGCTGTAAAGTGGAGCTCGTCGGGAACGTTGAGCAGCTCCAGGAGCTGTCGAATAGTGCTAGAAACTGTCGAGTACTGCCGGGAGGGCTGTCGAGTAGTGCTGGGGGCTGTCGAGCAGTGCCAGGGGGGCTGTCGTGTAGTGCCAGGGGTTGTCGAGCAGTACCAGGGGGCTGTCGAATACTGCCGAGGGCTGTCGAGCAGTGCCGTGGGTGCGTGTCAGGGAAGACCCTCATCAACAACTTGTAATGACCTCACGCCATCTTCCGTCTCATCACCTCAGGCTTTTCCCAGGGCGCCGAAGTGGCACGGATCAAACCCTCCACACCAGGGCAAGTCAGTGCTGGCTCCACCACACCAGGTCAAGTCACTGTGCCCACTCGGCTCAATAATAAACTGACTTGACTTCGTCTACCGAGGTGACATCAACGAAGTGACATACACACACGAACACACACACACCTACACACACACACACACACACAGAGTTGGATCTTTCCGTTTGTGTGTGTGTGTGTGTGGCTGTAATAACCTATTCATATAGCACGAGGAGTGAGGTCTCTAATCCATACGGCCCCAACTCTTGTGTGTGTGTGTGTGTGTGTGTGTGTGTCTGTGTGTGTGTGTGTGTGTGTGTGTGTGTGTGTGCGTGTGTGTGTGTGTGTGTGTAGTTTATAAAAAAATTAATTTCTGTAAGCGTGTATGTAACCTCAAATTAGTTCTCAAAGCTTATCAACTGTGTGTGAGGCATTCAGAGAATTAGTCTTTAATCTTACAATTGTGTGAGGGCTTCATGTAATTATCTTTTAAAATCTTTCTTGCTTGAGGGCCTTAATAGAGTAGTTTTTCAATTTCTAAAAACGTGTGTGTGTGGGTGTGGGTGTGTGTGTGTTAGCGCGAGTGGCCTTATAGAATAACTATTGTTAATTTCTTTCTTTAGTTTGTGGACTAATATAAGGTTTTCAACCCGATACAATTAATTTTATGATATCTTACAAAAACTTTTGGATTTAATCAAATTGCTATAAACTTCTACATGTGTTTTGTAGAATAAATAATATTATTGCTTTATTTTTGGTCTTGCTGTCCTGACAGCTGTGTGTGTGTGTGTGTGTGTGTGGACGAGTCATAAAACCCGTAGCAACATTCTACTACTGTGGTGGTGAGGTGGCCCCAGGCTCCAGCAGTCCTGTAGAGTACGTATATGTAGCACCGTTGGTCCTGTCGTGGTGGAAGGAGGAGGAGGAGGAGGAGGAGGAGGAGGAGGAGGAGGAGAAGGAGGAGGAGGCCTTCTCTGTACCATTCGAATCCTCCCTTCACCTCACCTCACCTCACCTTGCCACAGACTGCGGAGGAGGTCACCTCACGTCTGGGTGGGTGGTTTGACCCCGTGACATGAACCCTCCCTGCAGTGACTGGAGGAGTGCGGGGGGAGGGGGGGAGGGGGGGGAGGGAGGGGGTAGTAAAAGGGAGGATCGTGGTGGGATGGGGGGGGGGACTGTACCACTCAGTCATCCACAACCACAACTAACCACCACAAACCATCATCGACGCCACCGCCACCGTGACAAACATGTGTGGTGGAAATCGTGTCACTCCGGGTTCCATTTTGCGCTAGCAGGCCAGGCCGCCGCTGCGACAGGCGACCTGCATCCCACGGCCAACCCTGGAGTCCAGGCAATTACTTGGCGCCCCCAGTACAGCCTATCACCTGTCTCCAACACTGTCTGTCACCTGCCGCCAACAATGCTTACTAGCTGCCTCCAACACTGATATTACCTGCCTCTAACAACGCCCACTAGCTGCCTCCAACACTGCCTTTCACCTGCCTCCAACAATGCCCACTAACTGCCTCCAACAATGCCCACTAGCTACCTCCAACAATGCCCACAAGCTGCCTCCAACAATACACACTAGTTGCCTCCAACACGGCCTATCATCTGCCTCCAAAACTGCCTACTGGCTGCCTCCAGCAATGCCTATCACCTGTCTCCAACAATGCCCACCATCAGCCTCCAACATTATCTATAATACACGTCTCCAACACTGCCAACCACATGCCCTCCAGCAACCAGCGCCGTAACCCAATCAACTCGCTTTGGGTGGAGCTGGGGGGGGGGCAACCAAACAATCTACGACTGCCATAAACAAGCAGACAGATAAGAACCTTTGCAGTAAACACTCAACTGTCCAGAGGAATTACCCACGTAAACAAGAACATGACGAGCCCAGGTTCATTTCCACGAATTTGTCATGAGGCTCCACTTTCTCAAAAATTCGTAAATACTTTCCCTTTCTTCTCTTTTTTTCCGTTTCTTAATTCTCTCTATATTTTAGTCAAGGCCCGGCCTTGATGTGGACTTTTTTGTCCGTGACTGGAGCCTTCAACACAAAGAAAGAAAATGTACATAGACAGACCTTCGTAACAACAACATTCACTTCCATTCATACAGTCTTGGATTCTGGACCGAAACTCTTGTTGTACTCGGAATTACCACGACGAAAATACTCCTCACGGGCGTCGTGCGTAATTCTGGAAACTGATACTCGGGATAACTCATTACCGTCACAACGGAGAAAGGCAGCAACAAGCGGGTGTTAACACCAACACACACAACAATGGAGGCTGTAATAAGAATTCCAAGCAACGGCAAACCCATTTCTTTGAAAAGCAACAAAAAAAATATTTTCCTCTTTCTCACACACAGAGAGAGAGAGAGAGAGAGAGAGAGAGAGAGAGAGAGAGAGAGAGAAATCAGGTACGTGGAAAGGCTATGGGGGGGCCTTCCATCAGACCTCTTCCTCAAGCCAAAATGTCATCGAACACACTTAAATCATATCATGTGGTAAATATAGACGTAATGCAAAACAGAAATGAGACAGGATTTAAAGACGAGCTAAAATCGTGGAAACAACACAAAACTTAACAATTTCTGTGGTAACATTAATTGGGCAATGGAGCACGTTAGCCAGGGACGAGGGCATAACAGTGAGAGGTCTTGCGAAATCTTCACTAAGAGCTGGAACATGGGCACCTCTAGCCGTACATACTGAGGGAAGAATGGGGCGACAAAAGATGTCAAAAAGCGAAGAAGCTTCGAGACGAGCCGTGGAGAAGATACGGCTGGGACTCCAGCCAGCATTTGATAGGAAAAATACACCCAGGAAAAGTACAGCAAGAGAGCAAAGGAGGAACAAGAAACTTTACGAAGAATGTTGTGGGCAAGAGAAAATCAAAAACCTTTATCCACAAATTTTAGATGATTCCTACGACTGATATTCAGCGGAGTACGAGACTGATGGCTAAAGAAACGTAGAGACGAAAAATTGTCGCCATCGACGTCTTTCATTACTGCTGCTGACAACATCACTCCTACCATCAGCCTGCTGACAACATACTTCCAGCCCGTTCCATCGCTTGCCACCGCCGCTTCCACCCACCACCAACCGTGACCCGTGGCAGCGCCGTCCCGCGGCCGGTCAGGGCAAAACTCGCACAGACAAATGTCCGGTGGGAGGGAGTCATCCCCTGCAGGTGTCTGTAGTGCTCCCGGGTCCTTCCTTCACTCCACGGGAGACACAGATGTTTACGAACGTGCGACGTACGGGCAAGTATGAAGAGCGTGCGATAAGCTGAGCAGGTGAGATAAATGTGTGGGGGGCGTACGATAATGATGTCTCAAGCGCATGACAGAATGTGTGACGGGTGTGAGATCGAAGTTAATGAGCAGGCAAAGGCAGGTGTGAGGTCAGTGATAATGGGGATGCAGGACCAACTGAGGACCAAAAAAGGCATGAAGTTAAGGCTAATGGAGTGGAGACAGGTGTGAGATCAAGGCTAATGGAGTGGCAAGACAGCTTCAGGGTCAAGGCTAAAGGGCACAGCGAGACAGGTTTGATATCAAGGCTAACAATAAACAGGCAGAAGGAGTGCGAGATCATGGTCACTAGACATAACGAAAAGAACATGAGTGGCGTCCCAGAGAATGGGCACGAAATACCCATTATGCCATTTTTCCAGCACCAAGGACACCAGAGACTCCAGTATTCCAGCACCAAGAATACCAAAGATTCCAGTATTTCAGCACCAAGGATACCAGAGATTCCAGTACTCCATCACCATGGATACCATAGATTCCAGTATTCCAGCACCAAGGATACCAAAGATTCCAGTATTCCAGCTCCAAGAATACCAAAGATTCCAGTATTCCAGGACCAAGGATAACAGAGATTCCAGTATTCCAGCACCAAGTACACCAAAGATCCAAATATTCCAGCACCAAGGACACCAGAGACTCCAGTATTCCAGCACTAAGGATACCAGGAATTCCAGTATTCCAGCATCAAGTATACCAAAGATCCCAATATTCCAGCCCCAAAGATACTAGACTCCAGTATTCTAGCACCAAGGAATATCCACTTTGGAGGATATTCCTGCTGGAAGAGGAGGTGCTGGCGCGAGTCCCGAGGGCGGCAGCACGTCAGCCTTTGGCCGTCACGCGAGGGCGTCACGCTCCCCCCAAATATCAACACGACCCGCAACAGTCACGGTGCAAGGAACTGTTCGTTCCAGGAATACGTGCAATCGGTATCAAGGCCCTCTGAGCCCATCAGAACCCAAACGAGCCATGACGCAACGAAACCATACGAACCCAAACGAATCACGAAACTCCTGGAACTATGTGAACCTAGAAAACGAAATAATGAAACCGCTGAAACTCTATGAACCTAAACGAAAGATGAGACTAAGCTGAATCCTTCTGAACCTAATGAACCAATGAAACTGCTGAAACAATATGGACCTAAACGGACACAGACTATGCTGAATCTCTTCTCAAACAATTGAGACTATGTTGAATCCTTCTGAACCTAAATGAACCATGAAACTACAACCAACGATCTACGAAAGTGCGCTGAAGCAACTAAACCTAAGTAGGCATGAAGACCTACCAAGTTTTAATAGATCCCTATTGCTCTAACCAAATTCCAGCCTCATACAAGGGAGAGAGAACGCCTGCTTTCCACAACATCCATGGGAGGCCAAGTAACTAATATAACAAATAACTTATCAAAGGTTCCTGGGCTTCAAATGTACATGTTAGGCAATTCATACTCCTCCTGATTTTTTTTTAACTCCCGTAGGCCTATACTGTCTGGAAGATCAGCTCACGTCAGGTTAATAACATGATCAATGGGTCCATTCACCTTTACTTACCGTAACTGAAGCAAACGATCAAATCTCATATAAAGATCTTATTGTCAACAATACGACAAAACAATTCGACTCCAGACTAATTATGACTTCTCTGATGTTATCAAGAGTCGATGGCAGTCGAATACTGGTTCATTTCTGAGTTCTAAGTCACAAAACAATCGTATATAAAATACAACAAAGTTCTTTATTCGCTTAACTCGCATTATCCAAATAAACGTTCGGATAATCACCCTAGGCGAGTCTAATTGGCGGCTCAGTGTATGCTCAAGCCAATCATCATCTTGGAAATTGACCCCCACGGTCGCTCATTGGCCAACGTGATGCACAGGACGACAGTCCTTGTGATTGGTCTTTTGTTTACCGTGTCCCAAAGAGACGCGAGATTAACTTTGTTTACGATCCCATAAAGCTCAGGGGTCAAAGGTCATACCAGTATAAGCCCAAGGGTCGTACCGTCGTGCTCATGGGTCGTAGCGTCATCCTTGAGGGTCACACAGTCGTGTTCAAAAACGTCGTACTGTCGTGCTCAAGGGTCGTAGCGTCGTGCAGTCGTGCTCAAGGGTCGGAGCGTCGTGTCAAAGGGTCAGGCATCCTCGGCGAAAGACTCCGCCTCCGGAGTGACAGAGTCCACCCCCCCCCCCCAAGTACAGAAGCCAACGCCACGGCAGCGCGCTGCGGTAGATAATTCACCTCCTCCTACGTCCCGGGGATCCCAAGGACCTCAGTTCGAAGTCAAGAAGTTGGCAGGCAGCCACCTCACTCCCTCCTCCTCTCCCCTCCTGTTCGCTCTTCCCCTCCCCCCCTTGCAGGACGAATCGACCTGCTACAGCCAAGGGGAGACACTCACAGGTCCCCCCCCCTTTCTCCTCCTCCGTCCTCTAGGTCCCCTTCCACCTCCTTCCTCCAGGTCTCCTCCTTCTACTCCCTCCAGGTCCCCTCCTCCTCCATTTCCTCTAGGTTCCCTCTACCTCCTCCTCCTCCTTCTTCCTCCTCCTCAATCCTCCCGGTGCCCCTCCTCCTCCTCCTTCTCCTCCAGTTCTCCTCCTTCTACCCCCTCCAGGTCCCCTCCTCCTCTTCCTTCCCCAAGGTCCCCTCCTTCTAACCCCCTCCAGGTCCCCTCCTCCTCCTCCTTCCTCCAGGTCCCCTCCTCCTACTTCTTCCTCTAGGTCTCCCTCCTCCTCCTTCCTCCAAGTCCCCTCCTCCTCCTCCATCCTCCAGGTCCCCTCCTCCCCCTTCTCCTCCAGGTCACCCCCTGGGGACGGACCCAGACGGGCGCGACTCGTACAGGCCAGTCACGTCCCGGTAATGCAGCTGGTGCCATCTTCTGCGATTTTAAGACAGATTTCGAAAAACTTTAATCTCTGCTTCCCAATCTCTTGGATTTTTCAGTTACATTCCCTAGAGACTCACTCACACACACACACACACACACACTCACACACACACACACACACACACCTGGCAATAAGGAAACCCTGAGCAGACTTTTCGAATCGCACATTTAAGCCAAAACTTAAAAATATGCTTGTCAAGTTTGGCCATCGTACTGCGAAGAAACACCAAGCGAGCTGAGTTCCAGCGAGGGGTTAGAGGTCTACGGTGGAAGAGAGAAGAGTAAGGGGTGACTTCTTCATAGCTTTCGAGTTGCGTAATCAGATGGACGATGTCGACGGTGGGCCCAAGAAACTAAACAAAAAATTGTTGGGAAAGGTGAAAAGACGTATTTCTTATGCCATAATGGCGGATGAATGAAATAAAATGAATTATGAAACTGTGAATGTAAAGATTATACAAAGGCTTAAAAAGCTGTATGACAGAGAAACTTGAAGAGATGGGGGCCCCCCATGGGTGTACAGCCCCCCCCCCCCCCCCCGTACAGTAAAAAATCACGAGTCATTTTATATATTACTCCCTGGAAGACTAGACTGAAGCTTTCTTCACCCCCCAGGAACAGAATCTTTCATTCATCCTCGCATCATATGAGAATTGTTGGCGTGAAACTACGATCTCTTGTTTCCTTTATATGTTAAGAGAAGCTGATGAAAACAGCAGAGGCTTTTAATGCACGGGTCACCTTACACACACTAGTTTCCCCACCGTGGCAACAGCATCAACGCTTTGGCTCTCCCAGGTCTACAGTTACGTGGTGTCATCCACTTGTTGCTGAACCGCTGGAAAAATCCTCTCCCTTAATAGTCAACCTAATTTCGAGGTAATTATCTCTTGCGCGCATCGTAATTGGGCCTCGAATGACAAATGCTTTTGCAGAGTCGGCATCGCAAAAGAGGGAGATGATGGGTGGATGGATGGAGACACGGAGTGGAAATGATCTTCCAGACCCGAGCTGGAGCAGGTCTGCCCTGGGTTCTATAAGAAACTACTGCTGGATCCTATGGAGTCACCTTTTGGATATCTCTGGACTTGTTCTAAAGTCTTGATTTAGCCTCATTTGAAAAAGCCTATTCATACCACTTGCGAGTTTCAATGAGTAATAGTACACACACACACACACACACACACACGAAGGAGATACAACTAAGGGGGTGAGGGAAGTTACACAAGAGTTCATACACAAGCCAAGATTCGGAAGTCTACCGATCACTGAATGATGTTCACAATGACTGGGGATGAGTCGGGCTGCTCTTGCAACCAGGGGACGGGGGGTTTCAGTTGTGGGGAGAGGTAACGGTGGCAGAGTTGGTGTTGGAAGCTTCTTCCAGAGGTGTTGAATAAGATATGGGCTATGGCTGGAGAGAACTGTGAGCTTCGAAGACAAAATCACATCTATATCATATTCACACAGTAATAAATGGGAAGGCCAGATAACAGAAGACGTGATGGTCTATGACAAGGCTATCTGCTGAAGGACAGTATTACGTGGGAGTACATGGGGAAGCCAGATAACGGAAGACCTGATGGTCTATGACGAGGCTATCTACTGAAGGACAGTACTGCGTGAGAGTACATGGGAAAGCCAGGTAACAGAAGACCTGATGGTCAATGAGGCTATCGTTTGCTAAAGGACAGTAGTAGTACCTCAGGGTCCTAATCTATACAGACTGAGACAGGATAGTAAATTATGAAGGACAATAATAGTATCCTAAACTTCTTATGTATGTAGTAAACAAAAAGTCTTCTCACAATCAGAATAACCACGAATGTGAGAGTCGGCAGATGTGTAACTTAAGGAGGCTGGAGAGAGTGTTGACCACTGGCCCAGCGGCTTTGTGGTTCACCACACACACACACACACACACACTACATCTCATCTCTGTTCAGGTGTCCTTAATGTTCAAGGCGAAGCAAAGTCAAGCTTCCCTCCTTCCATCTTGGGCATTACCCATCTATTTACCCCAGGTGATCAATCGACAGACATTGAGATAAACATCAAAACATGTTTATAATTACTGAATATGTTCTCAGCATACATGCAGGCTGTGGGTCTTGGCACTCAAGCTTATAGATCTCTACTCCACAACGAGACGAACGCTCTCATGATAAGGTGCAGAATCTATGCAGCTTAAAAAAAAAGGCTTCGGCTCACCCGATCAGGAAAATCAGACCTGTCTTAAGACTTGGAATGCATCCACCATACACTTATAACTATCACATAAACCTCGTGGAGAATATGAGAGCAAAAACCCATCTTAGCAGGACAGCGAATGCTCTTGAAATACTTCTAATCAAAAGTAAAATTCAGTCTAAGGCCCACACGTTCAGACGGTAAACTGAGAACAGAACACAAGACGTCACACACACGGGTAACAGCAGAATAGGATACGGTGGAAAGCCACGTCAATCAGTGTTCAGTAAACATCCAAAAATCACCTTAAAGGTAAAAGATTTAGAAAAAACCTATTTCCTTGCAACAGCAATACCTCCTTGTTTACACAGCAGCAGGTCTCGTCGCCAGGCTGCAGTACGTACGAGAAAGCAAATGACAACATGCCTGTATACTCCATTCCAGGCCAAGGTTCGTGGAACTCGCCTTGTTTTAAAGAAATCCAAATCACCATCACCAAGGGCATTGCATATCGCCTGGAAAGACAGCCTGGGCCTCTGTCATCACCCCATAGAGTCTGGAAACTTGACACGACAGGCATGGAAAGACTCCGTGAACTACTGTCTCTGGAACCCAAACGCGCCCTGGACAAGTATGCCTACAAAATGCACCCGACCAGCCAAGCTGTTGGGGTAATATCGGGCCTGAGGGCTGCACAGCCTCCAACAGCCTAGTTATCAACGACCCAATCCAGCAGTCTCGGCACCAACAGTGGGGTTAGAAGACCCACCAAAGACTAAAGTCAGTTATCAGGTATCCAGCCCAGAGAGTATGAAACTCGACTACCAGCCTAAGAATCTAGAAACTGAATCACATCCCAGCCTGAAACTGACTGACAGTCCAGAGCCTTAAACTGAGTCACAGCCCAGAGAGTCTGAAACGTGAATCACATTCCAGAGAATCTGAAACTGACTCAGTGCCCAAAGAGCATGAAACTGACTTACACCAGAGACCAAATCAATTCCCCACAAAACTACCAACGAATTGTCACGAGTCCCAGGATATCGAAAGACTAAACTCTGCAGCCTTTACTCTTAAACGGTACGGCCTCCCATCGGGTAACCTCGTCGTGGGCCAACGTCTTCAATTACCTGTGGCTTTCACAAGCGCTTCCATGTACTCCCGTCCTCCGGCAGATAACCTCGTCAAAGACCATCAAACTTCTGTTCCCCAGTGGCTTTCCCATGCACTCCCGTCCTCCAGCAGACAGCCTCGTCACAGACCACGGGGTCTTCAGCGCCTGATTTTGATTTCCCAATGAATTTACCTCTAGCCTTTTCCTTTTCCCGCAAGCCAGTTCTTGCCTCTGCGTATTGGTTTTCGCTGTCGCGTGACCCCGGCTCGTATTTTCACACCAACGCCCGCGACATTATCCAGTCTGCTTGCAAACTTTACCCCTCCACACACGCAGAGCTCCACACACACACACACACACACACACACACACACACACTTCCAGCTATACTGATTTATGGGTTTGAGAAACTTAAGGCGGGCCGTTGGAGGATGGATGTGTCCAGGGCCATGGACGTCAGCTGGGAATGGTTGTGGTGGTCTCTACGGGCGACGTTCACAATTGCGAGTATGATGGTTGAAAACACAAATCTTTTCTTTCACCAGACTATTACATATACGGCCTGTGTACGTCCATACACGACACAAAAACAAACCCACGTCAACACATGAAACACAAAATACCTCGTCCGAAACACCGTCGGAAAACTAGCGCAGGACAAACAGTCAAGTGATCAATAAGGGAGATAAATGCTTTAACAAAGGCCGGTTTCTTTAGGGAGAAATGAACAAAAGGGAATCTCCCCAGGAGGAACGGGCCAGGGAAGTCCCCCTCCCCCTAGACAGCACATAACACCTGGCGTCTGGGGTGATAATTACCCTAGGTTGGTGTGGGGTGGAGAGAAAGGTGTTCCAGCAGACAAGGATGGTGTTTGCTGGTGGTGTTGGAGAAGGTGGTAGAGACGGTCGATGATAGCGTGTCATCAAGGCTTCCCCAACACTCCCTTAACATTGCATAGCACAGCCAGTCAGGCGGGCAGCCAGCTGCTGCTGTAGGCTACTTCTCGTCCCTCGTCCAGCCATAGACTCCCTGTCCACCTACCGTCCTGCACGTCCAACGTGACCCAACCCACAACAAGAACAGAACTTCCACCAAGGAGATATTCCCATCCTCCGTTAATTTACTTTGTTTTTGGGAGGGTGGCGGAGGATCCAGTTGCAGCAGCGACTGGTCTATAAGCGCAACGGTTCGAATCCCTCGGTGCCAGGGGAGGGAGGGAGGGAGGGAGGGAGGGAGGGGGAGAGAGAGAGAGAGAGAGAGAGAGAGAGAGAGAGAGAGAGAGAG
>JAYMFT010092209.1:0-28182 GCA_038088735.1 Panulirus argus | reverse complement strand
ACACACAGACACACACACACACACATATATATATATATATATATATATATATATATATATATATATATATATATATATTCACTTTTCATGGATACCGATATACCTCGGAGTCTACCTAAGAACACCCTGTCCCTCCGTATCAAAAGGGACTTAAAGCCACCTCAGATTCTCGCAGCAAAAACAATTACCTTCAAAACAAGCATAAATTAGCGTGCACTAATCTGAAATTAGGCTCAGACCAATTCAATGCAGCTTGATTATTCAAATTCGACTGGTGGTTGAAGGACAATGTTTTCTGTCCCCCCCTTGGGTAACACAGTCTTACTGGCCGGCCGTGTCTTGGGGCTACCTGATACGGCCAACCGCAAGTGACCCGCCAGACACACACACACACACACACACACAAGTCCCACCATCTACGGAGAAAGTCCTGTCACCGAGGGCAACAGGACCTGTTAACGGGTGGGTGGGGATGGGCGGGGGTGTGTGGTACGACGGAGGGGTCCTGCAGGCTGATTATTGTGGCTTGACTCTCGGGATCAGGTCTGCGGGTCATGACGAAGGGACGGTTCGAGTCCAGGAGCATCTCTCTACGAGGGTAGTGTCCCTGAATCACATCAAGGGGCTTAAATACCACGTCTGTGTGGTGTATACCAATGCCAAGGGATCACGTTTCAACGCGACGTCGTCTGAGGCCTTGGAGCAAGAGGTTATGACTTAAAAATTGGTAAGCGGGGAACCACATCGAGGGACTATGTCCAATAAAGTCACGCTTGGGTATGATGGGAGTTATGGATCCGGTTGTGGCGTCTTTAAAGGTCAAGACGTCTGTTGGTCAGCGATTCGCGTCCGGAGGCAAGTTCATGTAGGTCACAGAAGAGGTAACGTAAGTGGGTTTGAACGTATCCGAGACTACGCTTGTATCTTATATTTTGAATTACGACGTCCAAAACGACACCCAAGACCAGGCTCACGAGTTACGACGGTGATTGCGACGCCCTGAACACATGTCCAGTGGCTCCAGAGTTCACGGACCATGTCCAGGGATAGAGCGACATCCGGGAGCCTTGTCTGAGGTCCGCGACGTTTAAGGATCACGTCCAAGGGTGATTCCTGGGGTCAAACGACCAACACGATCCACTGTAAGAAAAAAACAAAAAAGTTTATGCATGTCCACGCGAGCTGTTCGGGGGAGGATTTGAGTTACCTACACACGGCCGAGCAGGAGGGACATGCACCCATACTTGAGGTTCCCAGAGTCATTTCACAATCGACCAAAGAGGATTCACATGTGTACGCATGAACACACAAGGTTTTTTTTTTTCCCCCTTTCCGCTCGCGCGCTCCCGTGTACCCCAGACCCGTACAGACGACTTCACTACTACACAGCTACTTCATCTATACTGAATATAAGTAAACACTTATTGCTACTGCTTGTTTTCCGTTAATACAATCAAACTATTTCCTTGAATCAGGGGGACTGATTTCGAACACATTTGACGTATCTTGGAAAGGGGGATTGCAAAACTTACGTAGCTTCAATATATTGCCACGAACCTCTCTCTCTGCAGGGATACTTTCTCACACAATACGAGCATAATCATGGCTGCTTTAAAGCACTCAGACACAGACGTTAATGCACATACAACGGTGCATTTCCTCGTATATTTAAGAGATGACGTCCCTCAGTATCTAAGACCGCACGCTTATATATATCTTTGTACTCACATACATCCGAATTATCTTAACGGGTCAGGAAAAATGATTGTACCAATAAGATATAAGGTACAATACTTCATTTGGTGACTTATAATAAGACTCACACACACATACACACAAAATAAACCTGACAATACACTAAACGGATATGCGTGGTGGAAACTTTATCCTACAACGTAAATTTCACTAACAAAATAACGCCGTTAACTGCTTACCGCTGTAGTCAACAAAAGGCAAGCAATATCCTGAGTGGCCGAAAAAAGAAAAAGGTGAACGTTAATCCTCTAATACGAGAAAAAGAAGTACTTAACGTACGAGGTCCTTGGCTGGCATGGTTCGTTATAAAGTTCAATGTCTTTCCCCTCTCAGAATGAGACCACATATTTCAAGTTAATGTCTGCGTCTCTCCTGACATTACGGCAACTATCTGGTCCATTGAGACATAACGCAAAGGAGGCACAGTATGTGCCATGTTCTCTCTCGATGCTAATAATGTCAGCTGCCACCATCAATGTAACATTGACATTTCACATTTAAAGAACAACGCTGATACCTAATCTCGCCCCTGCGTCTCTCCGCGCTAACGATGCCAACTCCAGCTTGGGATCAGTGTTGCCAGATCTTAGTATTCCGAGCCCCCTGTTTGACTCGTTTGTTTTGTGTGCTGGCGCGTATTTCATCGGGCTGAGCGGGGTGTTATCACGCTTGTAGATCATCTGGCAGTAATTTCTCAGTGTCTAGAAGTGGCGGATCAGATGCGCCTGGCGCCGGTCAGCATGGACACCGCACGCGTCATAAACAACAACGGACGCATGGGAAGGAAATACAACACAGGGAGGATTTCCCAGCCTAGTCTGGACTTGGGCTGTACGAGGCGAGTTTTCAAATGCTGTATCTAATTACGTACTTGATGACAAGCGTGAACACAGAGCTTTAATCTTCCACAATCGGTGGTTTTCTTAATCTATGAATACAATCTTTTCCACTTAATGAGAACATGGATCAACAGGTTAAAATGAAATTACGTCAGTCATCCATAACAGATATTTACGCCTGATTATTACACTTAAGAAATCCTTCAGTGATTAAGAAAACACCGAACATTTAACGAACCTGTTGCTATTTGATACGTCAGTGCAAAACAGGACAAACCGGCTCGATCCTCGAACTAACACTCCGGGTGCTCCGAACACGGGTTCGACTCCGTGAGCGCATTCATAAATTGAGGCATGACAACACCTAATCATCCCTGGTAAAGGCCACGCATCAAACAAGGTGATGTGACGCAATAATGGACATAAACCCAAGATGAGGACTGATGGGGGAACGGGCCGGTAGAGGAGGGTGAAGGGGCTAGAGGAACTAGAAGAGGAGGAGAGATGCAACCAAGATTGGAGAGGGTGGCAGGGGAAAAGATCGACGCCGTTATGGAAGCGAGTGAATGCAGGGGTGATACTGGAGTGAAGAGGGGTTCTAGAAGGGGGGCTATCTGGAATGGGGGTGTACTGAAAGGATGGGGTGATTAGTGGCAAAAGTAGAAAGGGGAGAGGAGGGGAGGGCAGGGCAGCAGAAGGGTTGGGGCGACTAATTAGCGAGAGCGAAGGTGGCCTCGACTAATTGGCTATGGTGTCACCAGGACTGCTACTAGCCAACGGGGCATCACAGATACACCCTTATAATCACCCCACACCCGGCCAATATCTAATCTCCCTCCTTCATCTCTCACCATCATAAATCTCGATATTTTGATAGGTAAACAAAAGAAGCACAGATATATGATTTTGTTTTTGTTTTTGAAGGGCTTCGTAATCATCTTTATAGTTAAATGATACTGACGTTTGATTGGCGGCCTGTTCTCTGTTTATGAATAGTCTTGAGATCTTGAAGCATTTCACAGCCAGCGTGCAAGAAAAGCTGACAGAATTACTCTCCAAATGTATGACCTACTATATTGGCTGACTCTCCATTAGACTACTGCTAACAAGATAACTCCTTGGCCGGTAGAGTCCTCCATGAGACAACTGCTAACAAGATATCTCCTCAGCCAACTCCTCACCGGACGGCCTTGCATCAGTAAATCCCTGGCAGTTTGCACGCTAAGATAGTAACTACACCATTGCCTCCGCACCAGGCGCGCCCTTACCTCGACAAACTCGCCTTCCATCACTTCTGTCTCACCGAATTACTCCCCAGCACACGCCTCCCCACCGACGGACATCATTTTATGCAACTCCCAATCAGATACCTCCCCACTGGTTACCTCCCCACTGCACACCTCTCCACTGGACATCTACGTGTACGCCCTACCAGACTCGTCCCTACCTCTCCACTCCCCACCAGACACCTTCCTACTGCTCAACACCTCACCCTAACACTCATCAGCCCATCAGACACCTTACCACACGATACCTCATCGTTCATATCCCTACCCCAGCTCCCAACAGACATATCTCGACAACCCAACTCCTTAGCAAACACATCCCTACCATTCATCTCTCCACCAGGCACCTCCCTACCACTCATCTCCCCACCAGACACCTTCATCCCACTCATCTCACCACGAGAGACCTTGCTACCACTCGTATCTCCACCACGCAACATCCCATCAGACAAAGCCTTCCTGAACACTTCCACGCAGAAGAACATCTCACCGACCACAGAGCTTCTCTACAACACCTGCCCGGTGGGCAATTCCCCATGGACTGCCTCCCTACCAGACAATTCACCAATGAACAACCCCCTATCAGACAGCTCATCAATGACCAACTCTCTACCAGACGAATCCCTCGAAAGCAACTTACATCATCAAACAACTCCCCATCAAACCACCACCACTAAACAACCCCCCAAAAACAACTCCCCAACAAAACAACACTCTTCCAAACGACAATAAAACAAGACAACAATCCCTGACCAACCCCTTCTCTCCTCTAACGCGCCACCACCACCGCCACCAACCCAGAAGGCGCCCTGCATTCACCCGTCTTAAGAGTTTTTGTCTGAGCACTTAAAAGTTGATCTGTAGATAATAAAGTTCAGGGGGAACTCCTGCAAATAAGGGATAGATAAGAAGGGTAATAATTTGATCAAACAGCACTGTGAATACGAATGCTAGTAATGAACTCCTCCGGGTATTTATCTTATTCATGTACCTGTCGGGTCATTAAGTCATTGTATATTTCCCCGCTACTGTTGCAGAATGCAAATGTTACAAGTGTATGCAAACACGCCTGATCTACCGGTCTGTTTACGACTTTACAGAGGGCAAGTAGCTCAGTGAAAATAACGTAGCAAAAAAACTGTATCCCATTTTTTTCCTAATGATGTATAGAATGTCCCACTGATATATCCTCTAGACAGCAAAATAAATGATGAAATAAACCTATGCAGATAATAAACAACAGACTGTACACAGACAAATGAAGTTATTTACAACCTAATAGAACATTAGTGCACTTAAAATAGATAATTCAGTAATAAATGACGAGAAAAAATATATGTTTGATATAGGATTAACTAAGAAACTGATGAATATACTGCTACTACTACTGCTACTTCTACTAGTACTGCTAGTAATAATAATATAATAATAATAATAATAATAATAATAATAATAATAATAATAATAAAAATAATAATAATAATAATAATAATAATAATACCAAGTAAATCAAACACTGACAGACCACTGGGTCTTTTGTTGGGCGAATATGATAAATGTTAGAGATCAGAAACTCAGACAACGTGGTAAGACATGAAAATCATTTAGTTGATTTAAAATACCTGTTAACTTCCTGCGTAACAAAAGGTGGCGTCATAGGAACATTTTTTGCGTTGATTTCTTGTATTAGTTTCCTGATCTCCGTAATTATGAATCTTTTTCGCTAGCTCTGTGCATACGCGAGTAGAATCAACGGGCCAGTCATCTCGTTATAAACAAACAAGATGGCGGCGACTGTTGCGGAAGGTGCGGTCATCTAAAATTTACTCGTGTCTATCATACAGTGTAAAAAGGTCTAGCGTGCTAAATACCGCATTAGGATGCACTCATGGTTGGCGCGAAGAGAAAATGTAAGTATATATATATATATATATATAAAATGTATAACACGAGAATTCAGAGAACTTCTCTGAACGCCAGCGTTACTGTACTAGACCCCTTCGTCGTCCTTGACTTAACTACGTACAAAGGATCCTCTTATGGCTCACAAACAACGTTAGAACCTTATATGTTCACTAAGGCATTCTACTTACTAGAGTGTCAGAACTGGAGTGAATGATATCAGGGGCTTGGACGATATCTGGTAGACGTAATGCTACGAGGGTCATGACGAAATTTCTTCTCCCGCCCAAAATTAACCCACATTGTATGAATGTAAAAATAACAAATGAGATGTGTTTTTGATCTTCAAGGTTAATTATTAAATTTGAATTTACATGCTTTAGACTTTTTTTAATAGAAATTGTTTATAAATGTGCCGTTAATCATTTGGAAATATTACATTTTTTTTTAAATGAAAATCTGCACTCACGAGTATAGATCTTAATTTGACTAATAAACTCGCTGAAAACTCTCGGAATCAAAGCGAAGCATATCATTATTCTCAATGGGCGGGAAACTGACGCAGATTTATGAAAAACAGCGACAAGTCAGAAAATGCACACAAAAGGTGTTAAAGTAACACTTCCGTTAGGAGGGGCAATAATATTATCTTAAAACGAAGTATTTATCAAGTCTGTTAAACGTATCTATGGCGCTGCTTTCAACTACTCAACGAGTTTCTATCAGTTAGTACGAGTAAATCAAAGATATCTATCCATAAGTAGCTTTTTATATCGACATTATCAACATTGTATTATATCACGGAACTTTCTGTTTTCTCTGCCTACAAAAATTTAGTCGGCTCACAGGATTTGTTTCCCAATCTGGGAATCGCCTTGGTTGACTGTCATTCATTTTTGTCTTTATCATTATTTTTCAAGTTGGATCTCCAAAACTAACCATAGAATATGTTAAGACGCACCAGTGAATTGTAATACGGGAGGTTTACTTTCTTAGACCTATATTTGAATGCTTCGCTTATGAAAACTTTTTGTTTTGTCTCTTTTCACCGCTTGCTTGGTCTTATGTTTTCGGATATTATTACACCCAAGTCTTATTCCTCATTTACCGTTTGTTGTTCAATAAAATTCATACTGTAGTTTGCTTTCTCTATTTCACTACCGATATATAAAACTTTGCACTTATTGATATGATGATAATAATAATAATGATAATAATGATAATAGTAGGATAATGATAACGATAGGATGATAATGATAATAATAATAATGATGATAAAATAATAATGATAATAATAATGATAATAATTATATTAATAACAATAATAATAATGATAATAATGGTAATAATAATAGTGATAATAGTAATAATAATGGTAATAATCATGATGAAGGTAATGATGATAGTAATTTTAATAAAGAAAGAAAGAAGGGATGAAAGACTACAATGAAGAAATAGCTGAGTAAAAGAATAAAGAATGAAAATACGAAATCATAACTTGCCACATCTATTCCTCACCCTAAACTTTCTAATCTATTACTGACCCATGGTTAAAGACAGCAGGCGAGCTGGGGTTACCGGGCTCCCAACCATCCATCTTCCCCCAGCCAAGACCAGCTGACCAGCTCCCCACATGCACCGTACCCACTAGGATTGGAACCGCGATATATTTTTCAAAATGCCGTTGGGAACCTAAAGCGAGGAAATCTAGAAATTATATGTCACTATTAATAAACGAGAACACAAACATCTAATACTTATTTTTTTGTTATTAAGTCCGGAATTTCAGTCGTAACTTAAGACTTATCAGCGTTGTTATATTAGTCATTATCTAATATATAATGCTCTGCAGCTGTGGCTGAACAGGAATCATGTAAGATTCTATCGCAAGAATCAAGCCGAGCAAGATTCAAGCCGATGTTAAGCCCTGAGAGTTTGGATGGAATCGTAATGCCATAATCGGTGAAATTCTTGCGATATGATAAAAAAAAAACTCCCAAATTGACAGATAAATCTTTGGCAAATTGACATAGAGAAAAATACGAAGGGTTTTCAAAATAACGCAAATCTAGGTTGATAATCAACTGACTCGCCTCGAAAAATCTTTGAATCTCTGCTTTTATAACAAATTCCTAGACCAGTCCTGGCTAAGTACAGTGTAGCTAACGGATTATTTCTCATTCCTGTGATAAATGATCTTGTAAAGTGTAATTTCTCTCGATCCATCTAAGACCCTGTCCCAGTAAAACTTTTAAAGGCCGTTTTCTATTAAGAATTCTCCAATTTCTGTTGATTTTGCCAACTGGGCATAATTCTGTCTTTTCCTCTCATATCCTCGAGATATGGCAGTCAGTCATTCGTTTCTCACGGGGAAAATTCACTCACGACGACTGGAAGGTTCATTCATACCTCGTCACGGAAAAAAAAAAAATCTCCCTTATTGAAAGTGGCATTCAGTTAAAGAGACACAAAAAGTTCAAGAGGTGAAGGATCGTTGGTAGAGGAGGTGGAGAGGGAGGAAGGGAGGGAGGTTGCTCCTCCTCCTCTCTTCCTGCCTGCCTGCCGCCTCTGTGGAGAGAAACCTGCGATGGATGACCGTAAAAAACACCCAACGTGATAGGTCAGCGCTACTCTTCCACTCGCATCAGTAACCCCACAGATTATATGTGTACCGCTGAATTACGTACACCGGGCCAGAGGGTACGCTGGACTATAATTAATAATTCTACGAAGTCTCGGTAAAATTATTAAGTAGATAATGTTTATTATGTAAATGATGTATATGTATAGAAATATACACGTATATATATATATATATATATATATATATATATATATATATATATATATATATATATATATATATGGCAAGAGGGCCAGGAAGAAAGAAAAATGCGATTCATAACAGCAGAAAAATCATATATAGAGATATTCCGAGATAAAGGGAATATCATTCCCAGAAAGACGTCCTCCATGGCGAGTACGTTTACAAAAATGAAATTAGAAATATTCAGAGTATCTACATTTGTATCTCAGATTCAGATACAGATACAGTAAGCAACCTGAATTTACAGATAAGTTGTCGACATTCGCGTTGGTCTCTAAGGCAATCAGCCATGACAGATACAACCGAGAAGTGGTTTTCATATGACGGGGGCCCGTGCCAAGTGGAGATCTGGCAGACATGACGACAGTCATAACTTTGAACTGTTGGCATGATGATCCCAACGAAAGCAGCCAGTTCACTGAAGCCGCTACAGGTAATACTACGTCTTTGGGGAAGCGCCATATCATTGGCCAGAGATCTGGTTCGCACAGATTAAGGAATGTCACAATGTGCGGGGACACATCCTACTCCCATGCGTTTCTGGGATGGTACAGCGCTGCGGTCTCGCATAGACAAGACTCATTTCCAAGTCGATTGGCGGATCTAAGTCAGGCGAAACCTCAGCGGGCGATCTGATTAATGATCCAATATAATCAAAGATGATTATCAGTGACCTGAACGCTGCCGAAGATTCACTGCAGTTCACGGAATCTGCTGTAGAGTTCTTGGGTAGAAACACTGCAGTCCTATAATTAATGCGCGGGGCTTGTTGGGATTTACAAGTCTGTTGGTCTATAACCAGTGTTTAAGGCTTGCGTTGACTCCTCTGTCCATCCATGTGGTGGAGACGTCTGAATTTTCGAATTTATGCATCTTCACTGTCGTCGTTTATTAAAAAGGTTGGCCAGACGTGGAGACATTTAAAATGTCTGGATGTGTTCATGGTATTATGTGTTCATACGATTAATAATGTTGTCTCAACTATGTGACGGAGTCTCACTTCTTCAAGATGCCCGTCACATCTGTTTTCTTCTGAAAGTGTGAAGATCTTGGACACGTTTTTGAAGTGACGTCACCTGCCCGATACGAGATTTCGACTTCTTGCAGGCGCCTGTTTCACCTCGGAGAGGTGATTATTATTTTTCCTTTATTTCGGAAGGTATGACACTATGGAGGAGACTAAGAGGACAAGTATTCGTCTCCGCGTTACAGCAGTTCGACCGTTAAGGAGCGTCTGAACGCCCACACTTCGCCAACATCTGTTGTCCCTGCACTTCACGATACAGACTTCCGTTCTTAAGCTCGAAGAGAATTTGGGGAGAAGTGTGGGTGGTAATCACAGACGTCACATACGGTTGAAGATAAGTAAACAAGGATATGAAGGAAATAAGAACGGTGTGTGTTGCAGAGAGAGAACGAACCATCGAAAACTTAAGGTGTTCGAGTCTCGTAAGTGTCCACGGATGGAGGGGTGAGATGCCAATTATATCCTGAATTATAGTGAAAGACAGATGCATTATAGCGTTAGGTTTGCATGTACGTATAACTAAACATTACATGGCGTATATCGAGTCGTAGTAAATAAAAAAAGTAACCATATTTCCATGAACAAATACGCTAATGTAAGGCGTAGTCCTATATCTCAACCCAACACGGTTTTATACAAGAGATAAAAACCTGCTTAAAAAAGAGAACTTGACTCCCTGACCCACGAACGAGTTATACCTCATGTTTCTCTTGCATGTAGCATGACCTGCACAGGCCCCCGTCGTCTCCCCGTGGATGATGCCTTCCTCGCTCTCTCTCTCTCTCTCCCCACATCCCAGACACCGCCAGGGGGGAGCCTGACCTATACTCCCTGCTTCTAGATTCAGGGAAGGTGGTGGTTGTGGTTTTATGGTCCGTAGTTGGATGCAAATGTTGCCCGTAAAGCTGACGGCTACGGAGGGCGCCAGCAGCGTCGGCGCGCCACGGCCGCGGCCCCTGCCTCATGTTACCATGTCCGGCGACTTGTCCGAGCCGCGCTTATGCCTCCTGACTGCGGTCCTGCGGGTGATTTTCATTTGTAATTCAAGCGCCTTTGTGTGCATAGAGTTAGCTGTGTGTGTGTGTGTGTGTGTGTGTGTGTGATTACTATGTGTGTCTTACGGGGTGAGAATTTATCACGCATGTGTTGCGCGTTCTCTCAACCTTGTATATATGTCCCATGTCTTCACTCCACTGGGTGCATACTTCTCCTCCTCTTGTTTTTCCAGTTGTTCCTATGTTCCTATTTTCTTCTTTGCCTTTTTGGGCTTTTTCTCCATGCTCTCCTCTTGTATGGAATGACTACTGAACCATTTAGTAGAAGATTTGACGTATGGTTGAAGACAGTGCCGGACGGACCTCAGACTGACAACTAGACAGAACGAGAAGCCTTCTAAAGGAGTGTGGTGAGAAAGAGAGAGTCGGACGGGAGAAACAGCGCAACCTAGCATAGAAGACAAGCGGTGAACTCTACGCGCTCGTACTTCTGTTATGGCGATGTCACGTCGTAAGTACTCCTGGGTCAGTAGATACTCTCTCACTTTCTATAGAAATTAAAATCATTAGCTAATTAATTAGATATATTTGCAGGGGGTCTATATTCATGCAAGGAAACATGCTGCACTATATAGGCCCAGGTGTGTTCGTGTGCGTGAATGAGGTCTTGGATTACATAACAATCCTTCCGAATTAAATAAAGTATATCATAAGAATAATATTACAATATAGCTTGCAAAATCATCTGATACTGAAAATAATATCACTATGGGAGAGTGAGGGAGCAAATAGTTAAAAAGTTTCACTTCGAATACTTTAGCGAGAAGCTAAGAGACAACGTTTCCGGACGCTGTTTTGATCCTGTCTGGACAATTTCGAAGCTACGTGTTTCGCGACATCCCACCTTGTTATCCCTGGTCAACCATCGTCACCACTGACAGAGGAGACCGTATATATTTTAAGGATGCGTTTGTATACCATAGGGAAAGGTTTAGTTAGTGAGTTGAACAATGAATTGGTTATTCTACTAGGATGCTACTGGGGTTACACAAACTGCCCAACTTATTCCATGCCAGCTGTACGTCAATACCTACTGTCACACATTTGTTTCCCTAAGAGATTACAGCTCTACAATAACCATAATATTTGTGGTGGATTTTGAAGGTGTTTGGTATCAATTCTCCCTTAATTAGCTTTCAGCAGTCAATAAATGTGAGACTTCTTGCGTACGTCTCTTTACGTGCATGTGTGCTTGTTTTAACATGGATGTGTGTTTGAACGTGTGGACAGAGGCAAGGACTTTAGCAGCTGACCCTCAAAAGTTAATTATGCTGCGATCATAATGATAAGGTATAGTCTTTACGTCTTCACTAAAACAAACATTGCTATATAGAAAGAGGAAGTGAAAATTCAAAAGTTTTTCTTCTAATATCATCGTTCAAAGCCAAGAGAAAATGCTTTCGAATAATATTTTGATAGTGTTAACTATCCTAGTAACACTATTGCTGTCTCTTGTTTCTCCTGTATCAGACTGTGGTGGTAGACTCCCGCCGCACACCGGCAGGCGAGGACGTGTTAAGACGAGTGAAGTTTTGTCTGATTGTGAACTATAGATTACGTATATAGACAATATTGAATATTTTGACGAGTCAATAATGACGACTATAAACTGCATTGACATAATACTGTGAAGTGTTATAACGTATATACGTACGAGACGCGGTTATATTATCTCAGAAAATAGTACATTGTCATGAACATAATTGTGATTCACTAGTAACAAAACTTAATCTGTTTACAGTATAGTGATAAGCGACGGCTGCAGTGGTTCCAGCTGTTGATGGCGATGCCAGACGACGTTGGGGAAGATGGCAAGCTTGGTAATTGATGATTACCATACTTATTTTCTGTAATATTTTGACGTAAGTACCTAGGTGTGACAGCTGTCATTAATGTTATTCCACGAACACTGTCTTAGGTCGAGGTAAGTTTGAGTTTGTGTATACTGCATTGGTTCTTAACCTGGGGTTGGTGGACCCCCAGGTGGGCACGTGAGTACTCATCAGGGGGCACGTGAGGTCTGTTCTAGGGTTACTAGAGGCCTCTTCAGGGGATACGTGTAATACATTTCGGGGGGCAAAGGATAAATTGCTATATTGGGCTATTTTGTTTACGCAGAGTACCACTTTGGCTCGTAAGGGTTTCACAAACCAGCATTAATTTGGCAAAATTTATCATATTTAGAGACAGAAATGATAGATTTCTTAATAACAAAAAAATAATGGTCATCAAAGAGAAGAGGTAAATAATGCTATACACTGAGGCCAAGCGGCACACCAACCCCTACAGGTTATGAACCACTGGAACTAATTAAGTCTCCACTAGGGGGACCTGAATTAAGTTGTTAAGTAGTGTTGTTTGCATAATGTCTTATGAATTATTTATTTTGTCCGTTATGTGAATGAAGTTGAAGGTTTAGCCTCTATAATATGGCGATGATATCCGTACATAGGTGACCCGGAGAGCCAGATCTTGTTTGACAGGCATTTAATTAGGAAAATGATGGCGTGTAATTAGCATTAGATTAGATAATGCACTTTGCAAAAGCTGCATAGTGGAATTATACGTATACATGTATACATACACTATAGGTAGTGAAATCGTGTATGAATAATATCAGTATTCATCGTTTTTAATGTCTTAACAGATCTTTAGGCCTCTTTCCAATACGATTTGATTTATTCGACTTAAGTTTCTTGTAAAACGAACTCCACCTTCCCCCAGGATATTCGTCTTACGTACCATCACTGATGATTTTTCCTTCTGATAATTTTAGCTGTTGATGCTTTTTTTTTTCGTCTAAAACGCGTTTTAGGAAATAATTTATCATATGAAATCAGTCCAAACACAACCTACCGGCCGAAATTTTCTTAGTATTTAATTTTAGGTCTAGGACCTTATCCTTGCTCCAGACATTATATTTTTTTTTTTACCAAGGCGGTTAGAGACGAAGAAGAGGGAAGAGGGGAAGGGGTGATTTGAAATGGAAGAGGAGATTGAAGTATGTACAGGTGGAAGAAATCTTTTATATGCATTTGGGTGATTTTTTTGAAGCGTGTTTTTGTTGCATTATTTGCATACCCCCGGCAGACTGGGGGTATATAAGTATTTGTGTTCTATCCTTTTTCATTTAGGAGTTTCATTAAGCTAAGCTAAACATTGTTCATTGGTTACATCGGTGAGTAACTGGAGCCTCTCTGAGTGCTTTCAAGCTTCGAGGGAACCAAGGGTGTACTTTTATCGAGGTCTCAGACTTCTGTAGTTTGTATCCTCGTTGTTTTCAAGTCGCTTCCATATTTCTTTTAAGCTGCTTTTCATAGGTATGAATTGACTGATTTAATATTTAATCGTTCGTGCTGTCCTACGGAGTTTTCAATGTAGGAATATTATCAATTTGCGACGAATCGTAGAACCTTATTTTCGAATCCTCTGTAACTTCAGCATGCGTGATTTGGAGGCGAGACGCGTTGGTATAGGTGAGTCGGTTAGGACAGGTGTTATCACGGCCCTGACTGGGTGTATGTAATATAGTGCGGATCTCTTGTTGATATGATTTATCAAACCCCTTGATGTTAATATGTGGCCCAGGATTCTGTAGCTATTCTTGTTACTTTCTATGATTATAACGTTGGGTTTTATTCTTCCTAGCGCCGAGATAATAGATTTAATCGTTTGTCTTTATCTTCCAGTCCTTATCGAATTTGTTTAGTATTGTTGCCTCTTACTATACTAAACGGGTACGTTCTGGGAGTGGGTTGTTCGAGACGATGGCTATGCGAGCGGCGTCATCTGCAAAGAACATGTCCATGGCATCAACTAGTGGGGGAATGTTAACTGCGTTAAGTTATGAAGTGTTGGACAGGACGCTGCCCTGGGGAACCCCGTTTAATGGAAGGAATTTGGTTGACGATGGAGAGTTGATGACGATTTCTGCTATGCGTTAGTTTAGAAAGGTAAATAGACGTATTTTTGTTATTTCTGTTATGCCTAATTGCAGTGTTTTGTATTGTAGGTCGTTTGTCCACACTGTGGTAAAGGCTTTGCGTATGTATCTTTGCAAAACTACAATATATTCCTTGTCCTATAAAGATAGCGTTTTTTTTTTCTGTTGCAGTTACAGTTGCTGAGGTAGTGCATTTGCCTCTCCGGAAGCCATCCATACTTATTCCAAGGTCTAAAATTCTTTCAAAAAGTTTCCTTGGGACTTTTTGAAGGAAATGGGGCGATAGGTCTTTGGGTCTGTTTCTGACGTTCAGGGATCCTGTCTCTTAGTAAAGCAATGTAGATTCTGAGAAGGTACTAAAGTACTTTTGGAGGTAGCATGCTGATTTGTCGCTTATATACTTTTACCCTGGGCTGCGTTCTTGGTTTTCTGAATGTCTATACGAAGTTCCTGCAAGTCAGTGTCATTGATAGGCAGTTGTTAAGAGGCAGCCGGGTTGAGTCAGTGGTCTGGTGTGAGAGGGATATTCATTTGTTCCGTGTCAGCCAGTCGTTACTTGTTCATGCTCTTGGTGGTTCTGTATTTTCCTTAAAGCGTAATCTTGAACGCTGTTTTCCACGTTTTTAGGAGGTATGTTGTCATAACTTCATCAGTTTTATTATTGTCGACAGTTAGGTATTTGATGTTATACTTAGAATTCCCTTGTAAGTGGCGGAATCCATATCAGAATAATTTGGGTCACTAAATTTCTTCGTTAGGGAGATGATTTTAATTTTCCGGTTCAGGTTGTGTTGTTCACTTGTAATTTTACATTTAATGCTATTGGAGGTCTTTACGTTGTTGGTATAGAGCACATGTCCAGCCGGAGGAGATAGCATAGGCTAGGATATTGGTAAAACTGCGCTTAATTTCTGTTATTTCTTAAATGGACGGAGGGTATGATAACGTCTTGTGTCTGTTGATGGGGACTGCAGCTTGATTGCACCTTTTCGGTGATTTCATACCGCCTATCTTGCGTCTTGTCTATTTTCTCACTTTGCTTCCCTTCAAGACCAGTATTTGGGAGACCTGTGTTGATTATCTTACTGAATAGGCTGCAGTTGGCTCTCTGGGTAGCCATCCGTCGTGTACCGGGAATGAGGAATGGAGCGATTGATATAGTGATAGTCATGGGAATGAGATCGACGTTTGTGGGGTCACCTTGACTGATAGGGATATTATGGTAGGTTTTCCAATTTCTAGGTAAAATGTATAGAGTTGTTAAGGTTGAGTGAGCTATTAAGGTTGGGAAATTTAGCCCAAGGTTTTGAGTGCCATAATATTTAGACAAAGGAACCATCTGTGCCATATATAAAATCCCACTTTGACCAATATAATGATGATGCCATGCCAGTTTGAAACCATTTTCCTTTTACTCTCATTTCAGGGAGAGGGGTTCCTGCTCTCAGTACAAGGGAGAGGGGTTCCTCCTCTCAGCACAGGGAGAGGGGGTCTTTGCTCTCATTACAATGGAGAGGGGTCTTTGCCCTCGATACAAGAGAGAGGAGTCCTTGTTCTTAGTACAAGGAAGAGGGGTCTTTGCTCTCAGTACAAGGGAGATGGGTCCTTGCTCTCGGTACAAGGGAGAGGGGTCGTTGCTCTCGATACAAGGGAGAGGGGTTGTTGCTCTCGGTACAAGGGAGAGGGGTCGTTGCTCTCGATACAAGGGAGAGGGGTCGTTGCTCTCGGTACTAGGGAGAGGGATCGTTGCTCTCGGTACTAGGGAGAGGGGTCGTTGCTCTCGGTACTAGGGAGAGGGATCCTTGTTCTCAATACACGGAGTGGGTTCTTCCTCTCAGTACAAAGGAGAGGGGTCGTTGCTTTCGGTTCAAGGAAGATGTGGCCTTGCTTTCAGTGCTTTCAGTACAGGGAAACGCCTCCTTGCTCTCAGCATCGGGAGAGAGGTCTTTGCGCAAATGCAGACACTTGGCTCATATGAACGTTATCTCTATCTCCCCGTTTTGTATCATCCGTGAATTTAGTGAAGTTAGATATCAGACCCAATCCTAGATCATGTACAGTATGAAAGGAATAGGACCTAGAACCTACTCCTGTGGTACACGACTCGTCGCGTTCAGCCCGTCTGAGGCTTCGCCATTCAAAATTGTATCTTGCTCTCTGTCTTATCCTCCTGTTCAGAATGACAGATCCTCCTCTGTTCACTGATATTTCAACATGCATGACGATCTCTTGTGTGGTACGTTACTGAATCACTTTTAAAACTCGAAGTATATTATATGAAAGGGTACTTTTGTGTGCCAGTTGCCATTTACGACACTGATAGAAACCTGACAGGTTTGTTAGACACGATCTTTTGTTGCCGAGGCCATGCTCGTTGTACGGTATTATTTCCCGATCTTGTAGAATGTCATAATTTTCTCATTAGTCCTAAATCGTTTTGCTTATAACTGACGTGAGTCTGACTGGTCGGTAATTCAAGACACATTTCTTATCTCCATGTCCCCTTTCTTTATAAATTCAACTGCAATCGCATCCACTCCAGTCGCTTTAACGCAGAAATATTACGCAAGGCTTTCACCACCTCTTCTTTTTTTCCACCAAACCGCTCGCCACAGCTCTATCACCTCGCAAACCTCCACGTCGGAAACACCCCACATCTACCACCCTATCATCAAACACGTTCAAGAATCCTTCATGTCGTCTCTGTTTTTTTTTTTTTTTTTTTTTTTTTTTTTTTTTACCATTTCCACATTTGCCCCTTTCACCGATGTTCCCATTTGTTATCTCGTCTTCCTCTCGTTATTCGCCCCCTCCCAAAAACAATTTCTTATTCACCCTGAAGTTTGCTGATGCTTGTTTACCCCATTTGCGTCTTTGTGATAGTCACATGATTAAGGCATTCATTTGCCGTCTGTGCCTCTGCTATCAAAAGCAATGAATTAAGCCATCGTATCAGACCATAACGTTATGAGACTAACCACAACCAATCAGTCGAATTGTCAAGTAAAAGATACGAGAAATGTGGCTTATATAAGCCTTGATGACCTGAATTTCCACAATGACGAGACAAACTGGAGTAAGATATATGAACTACAGCAGAAATAAAATTGACTGATATTTGTGACTGATATTTGTGAAGGGAATCACTTCAGACACCAAGACAACATCATTACAATGTAAGCTGAATGATGAAAAGGTGAGGGTTCACTATCTGTCAAAAGGGAATGTGCAGGAATAGATCAGATGATACCAAAAGACGGAAAACACTGGACCAAGATATGAGAATATGGAATCAGTAACACAAAATTCGAAAATACTTATGTCGTAAGAATAATTGGAGAATGGCCCATTTCTCCGTCTGAGAATAGTATGATAACGACTACAAGAAAATATGCGGCAAGATAATACATTACTAGGCGAATACAAGGGACAAAGGAAGTATCGGTTATGTCATCGCAAATGGTAAATCATCCGAAAATGACATACTGACGGCAACAAATTAACTCTTGAGAAACCTCAGCACCGGGACCAGGTGGAATCTCGGCGATTTGGAGAGAGAGAGAGAGAGAGGTAGGGGGTAGCAGATCAGTGATGTTACAGCCGAGACAAAACATGAGGGATAACAGTACAGCAAAAGGGCACCAGATAGCGTGTATGTTTTACCAGAACACGAGAGATGGATCTGTACTTCCGCAACACGTGATGCACGTAACATGTTTATAGAGACTGAATCAGAAATACGCATGAACACACCTAATCAACAACAACATTAACGAAGGCCAATGGGGATTTTTGCCTGGGTTGAATATGAAAAAAACGATTTTTAGTGTACTGTCAAAACCATAAAAAAAAAAAAGAGATATTGTCTTCTCTTGACAGTGTAAACTACAGGATCGTATCACCTAACGTAAGGGAACAGATCAGAGAAGGTAAACCAGAAGGATGGACCTGGGAAATGATTACATAGTCTCTCCAGGTGGAGGATCTTGTATCAACTGTAGCCTCAAGGAAGAGCATTAGTCATCTGTGCTGTCCATTATAACGAAACCTGACGTGGACAAAGAGGCTGACGAGAGTAAAGTAAAGTGCTTTTGCAGACGACGCCAGAATACGAAAGATGATTGATGGCCTGAGATGACTAAGAGAAAAATGCAGGATGACAAATACTGGAAAAAATAAAAGACCTTGATGGAAGTCATTGAAGATGAATTGGATGATGGAAGTCATTGTAGATGAACTGGATGATCGAAGACAATGAAGATTAACTGGATGATGGAAGTCATTGTAGATGAACTGGATGATGGAAGTCTTTGAAGATAACTAGGAACTCCTAAGTAGGCGAAAGATTTACGATACACTAGTTACGCCTTTTCAAGAAGCCAAAAGAAAAATGGTTAGAGACTTAACTAAAGTAATCACAAGCGTATCGCTGGAGTTTGAAGACCCCACTGAATAAAAAAGGAACGTATTAGCGAGTCAGTCAGTGACTGGAATGATAATGATAATTTTCACTGTGATATATAGAGAAAGCTGATAATGATTACGTTCACTGATATATATATATATATATATATATATGTATATATATATATATATATATATTTAAGATACAATACAGAACACTCGTATGGACACCAGAAGGTAAGATGTAATCAACCAATTGGTAATGATCCTGGAACATCTCACAAACGAATTCTAGGGACAGGGAAATATGGACCTTCATGGAAAGTTGAAAGACGTTTTGAACTACATAGGAAAAAGAATCTTGATAATCTGCATGGGAACAAATTGAGGAAATTAAAGCTAGACAATATGATTGAATATGTCTAAAAGTATCCTCTGGAATGTACCAAAATTTACCAAAAAAATATAAAAGGCCATTGAAATACATGGAAAAAGGTCTTAATGAAATTTTGAATCTACCAAGGAATAATCACTGACGCTTCTAAAAAGAGAATATTGGAAAGTGGCTAGATATGGTTCCAGATGAACCGAAGATTGATAATGATGTAATGTACGTGGCTACAGGTGATAATAGTACTGTTAAACAAACTATGTATGCGGTGAGTGCTACGCGCCAGCCCTGTCATACTTAAGAATCTCGTTATATGTACTCATAAAGTCCGTAGGCCTCTGTCTGTCTGTCTGTCTGTCTGTCTGTCTGTCTCTCTGTTCTTGTCATCTGACAGGCAATCACCATTGTCCAGATCGTAACTAAGACTAACCTTACTTCACACTATACTACACTACACACACACACACTGTTAATGCCACCTACCTAGAGAAACTCCTCTCCCATGGAGTGGATCGTTTATGAAGAACATGGGGACGTGTTTGGGATGGAGAGAGAGAGAGAGAGAGAGAAAAAAAAAAGATTATTTAGAATTCGAAAGTAAATTTGGCGGTGGGTTATAACGCTTAATTTCTAGTCCGTAGTTTAAGACGGCGGAGGGGACGTGACGAGCTTGTTGTAAGTGGATAGAGAGGGTCGAGTGAGTAGTTCGGGGAATAGCCATTACAGATGAGGAGGGAGGGGAGGGGGTTCGTCATTATCAAGTGCCACATATGGGGGAAGACTGGTGGCCTGGAAGGTAGATGACGCGAAGCGGGGTTGAACAACGCTCGAGTCTGGAACACTGCAGAGGAAAGAAAGAATAACTATAACATCTGCTGCAGAAACAAAGCGGCTCAGTCGGAGTGGAGGGGGAAGATCACAGTGACTGGCTGATGATGTATGAACGCTGAAGGAAATGCATAACAATGTCCAGAGAGCCCGAGGAGGCGGCAGGGGTGGATTGCTGGAGGGTCGCGTTGTACGTCTTTTGTTTATGTTCGTGTTGGATGCAAAGGCTTAAAAAATATAGAGTGAATTTTACTTTTATATCCATGAACGTCTCGTACGTTCAGTGAATGCCTGGCGTGATTGAGGTGTTTAGCTGAATATCGATCATGAGTCTGGATGAGAGAAACTGTAAAGATTGTGTTAAAAGAGAGAGAAAGGATTCCAAAATTGTATACACTCTTCACTGCTACGATGGAAACAGAGAAAACTCGAATGCACTGAATGACTGCTGATCCAGACCCATCCTGGAAGGACTTGAGACTGGATCTGTGCAGAGGAAAGAACTGTATGGAAGTTGATGCCGGAGATGTGAGTGTATATGGGAAGCGACTGTAAGTTTGACCAACTGACAGTTTTCTAGTTATTTATTCTCAAACAGACAGTAGCAAGGGCCTGACCGCTAATGAAACAGCTGTGGATGATGGTGATGATGATGGTGAATTAAAGCCACCAATTCATTACAGCGAAATCGTATAGCGTATGGCATACAGATGAACAACCAGCAAAAGAATTAATATTTCACCGAGACGAAGATGGTAAGTGAAGGTATGATATTCAATTAGACACAGAAACTGCTCGGAAGAGTCTGTGATAACCCAGAATACTAAACAAAGACAGGATAAAGATGTGAGATTAGATATAAAGGAATACAAAAAGTACAAGACAAGTTTTATATGATTTTGAACATACTGTATTCGTACGACAGTTCATTTATTGACACGTCGAGCGTAATATGTATAAAGTAAATAAACAGCAAAAGATACAGGGATAGGGAATGGAAAACGTTCCATCAGGGACGGTGTAACCTAGGAACACACACACACCCGACGCAAATCAGGAATCTGGTCGAATAGGGTGAAACAAGTCGTTACCGAAAGCTGCTGGGGAAGGGGAAAAGGTTAGAGCAGGTCAAGAGGAGAGGGCAGGGGGTGAAAAAGGGGGCAGGCAAATGATAGGAAAAAAGGGTGAAGGGGCCAAGGGATGGGGAGAATATGGGGCAAGGGGCTAAAAGGGAGCAAGATGAAGGGAGACAAAGGGCAAACGGCAAAGGGTAGATAAGGGCAGGAGAGGGAGGGATAGAGGAGGCAGTGGGGCAAAGATGGAGGGAGGGTAGAATGGGAGCGAGGGAAGAAGAGTCCAGGGACAAATGATGGGGAAGGAGAATAAAGACAAGTGGCAAAAGTAGTTGAAGCAGTGGAGATCGAAAGCAGCGAGAACGGGGAAAAGGACAGGTTTGAGGGGCAAGAAGGATGGGGTCGGAATGTACAGTGGCGTGTGGTGTGATGTGGTAGGGTGGTGTGGCATGGCGTGGTGAGGACTGTTGGCCAGCACCGGTAGCAGTATGAATCTTAATATGACACGCGGCAAGATGGATGGCCGTCCGTGCCTCTGATTACCAGGGACTCCCACCAACACACCCACACCGAACTCACCTGCCGGCTTGGTTGGGCTTCTGTCAGGTCTTGGGTGTGTGTATGTGTGTGTTTCTGAATAGCTCAGTAAGAAAGACTTGGGAAAATCTGTAACATTTTGAAGTCGGTACACTGCTGCCGATATGCACTTAGCCTGGAAAAATTCACTGTTGATCGACAGTCTTTTCGTATCTGTATTACTAGAAGATATTCAATCATTACCACGTACTATTACTTAAGTATCTAATCTTAAGATTTGATTAAGATGAAATCCAGTTAAAAGAGAGTAATGGGTTTAATGATATATATCTTGACAGTTAAAGTTGATAATATTCATCTCGACCGTTCATGTTCTCGACATCTCGACAGCGCGGGAGTTGACTTTCTATAGAACGTTAACATGCAAAGTTTTGATCGGCCATTAACACCCTGCACTGATAACCCAGCGGGGTACTGTTATCAGCCCCGATGTGTGCGTCTGTGCCATGCAAATAGCCCCGTTTTCTCTGCACGTACGGTGGTAGTCAACTGAGCAGTAAAAGACGGCATGCATAATTAATCTAAAGGGGTGACGACTTCTGGTTAAGTCGCTGGGGGGGTCTGTGGCTCCCTCTTCGGTCCAAAACCCCCCTTTATCGCCTGCATCAGAGACGAGGATGTTTTGACAGGCCGGGGATGATTCATGGATGCGCGGCATGATAAGCTACGCCGCTGACGGTAGGACCTCTGGCCTGCGGCTTGAGGACCGCCTGCCAGGAATACCGAGAGAAGGATTAGCGCCAGTTTATCATCTACTCCACGTCACCTCATGAGGTGCCTCCTCCTCCTCCTCTTTGCGGTCGAACTCTAGTCTCCCTCTCTCCCTCTCTCGTCAAAGCCTCTCCCCAGGCCAGGCCTCTCAAAGCCGCGGGATGCGACCATCGCTCTTACGAAACCTTCATCTCTGGGGGAATAGGAAGTTCCTCCAGAGACGGAGAACGGAATAAATCGTGGTTTATGAGCCCACGGTCGCTATAAAGAAGGGAAGAACCTCGAACATAATCTCGGATGTATCTGAAGTGTACAAAATTGTGCAGATTAATGAGGTCCGACCACAGCCCTTAACTAATGACATCCACGAGGTCACCAAGAGTTATGACCCGAGTTACGAGCCAGTTATACAGCCTTGTTATGAGCGTCGACTCCCAGCCGGTCAGCCTGGTTGGCCCCCGCATCTCTCGTTCGACCCTTCCCTACTGACCTGTCGGCTCCTGTCGCACCTCATTATCCACTCATCTCACCTGTCGGTCCTCACATTGCGACCCACCAGGTCCCTCGACCCGGTCCACCCCTTCCCAGGCAGCCGCGTTTTGTCGTTGCCGTTTGTCATGCCTGACATTCAAATATGGCCGTCGGTCGTCTCCGCTCTTACCGACATTCCCGATAAAACTAATCAACCCTTCCTCGCTCTCTGTAGCTCCATCTTGTAACCATGTCACAACCACACACTGTAAGACAACTCCCTGCTGGTCGCCGACGCCTCTACAATGAGTCTCCCGTTTAGGGGCAGCTGCCGTTAGCTCCAGAGGATAAAAACATTTCACCTTTCCTCGTGACCCCTGTTGTCCTTAGTTGGAACCAACCTTTCGCCTTTTCGACGCCATTGCACTCACTGTAGTCTGTAGCAGCAAACGTGTGCTTGGTCTACACAATTTCGCGTATCCGTCTATTGAGTCTTACCACCTACCGCTTTGGTCGAATGTAACGCCACTTACTTAGCATAGCGGCTCCATCTTCTCTTCCCATTCCCAAAGGCAGCGGCCTTTCCCTCACCACCACACTTAATGTTCCCTGTGTGATCATCTACTACCCCCGTCTCTCTCTCCTATATACCACTCCACGACCAACCTCGTCTCACCTACCGCTGTTTCTTCCTTATTGAGGCCAACTTTCCCTTGCCAGCGTACTCGAAGCTGTCACCAAATTTTCCTTGTCAACTTAATACCCTTTTTCTCAAGACGAGGTGAAATCAACACCAGAAGGTTCACCTAACCACCATATCATGTAAGAAGAGCCATAAAAGTGTGGTTCCACTACGAGGATCGGTAGATACCTTAATGTAGTTGTTGCCCGACTCAGGCTAGGCTATAGCAACTCGGGGCCGTTTTCCCCTGTTGTAGAAATTGAACAGACCAAATGTAAGCTTAACTATCACACCCTCCGACACCGTGCACTTGACTGTTGGAAAATTAGTGCATTCAGAGATACTTCCCGCTGAATATTACCAGCCTGTTGCAAGCATCTATCTCAGGTACTTTCAAAGTATCCAAACTTTTCCAATTGTGAATAGTTTATTTGTTATATACTTTATTATGTAATCCAATCATTGTTGTTCACCCTTTGTGAACAGTCCAATTACTATGAAACTCGTTAAATAATTCATACGCTGTTGTCCAGTCCTTGTAAAGCGACCACTTGTTATGTGAGCTGTAATGTCAGTCAATCATTGCGACCCAATCCCAGGACCTTTTGTGTCCTGTTCTGCACCACCGCCCACAGGATGGGCAGAAGTGCACAACAGACTAGCCGCTCTTGCGGCAAAAGTCAGATCAGACCTTTTGAGTCACAGCGTAATCTACAACCTCCTCTCTCCATATGCAGTCTTTTACTCCGACGTACCCACGCCGTCGCGTACCCAACCTCTTCTGTCTCTTGTAGCCACTCATACCACCCTCTCCCAGCACGCCGGGGACACCTGCTATTAAACCAGCCGCGACGGGGGTGGTACCGTACCTTGCTATAACAACATGCCGTACCCGGACTTTCGCCGTTGGAGGTGCTGTAATTAGAAGGAAGCCGAAGTAACTCACGCGCGGCCAGAGTAAGTCGCGATCTCTCCATTACCAAGAGCAGATTACAACCCTTCCTCCCTCCTTCCCTCCCTCCCTCCGTCACACCGCCAGGCACCTCTTATCTATGGAAGCCTCCAAACCAGCCGGTCTGAATCTGAGCTGTATCCGACGTACGACGCAGAAGAAGTCCAAAGATGGCGTTTTCCACCCTCGAGTGCCGACGACTTGAGAGAGAGAAAGAGATACGAGCTGAGTTTAGGTTTCGAATCATTGCCAGGATGTTTCTGAAGGTTGCCGATGATGGCGATAGGGGGGTGATTTGGGGATGGTGATGATAATCGATGATTCATGGGCTCCAAGACGATGATAATTGGGGGCCGGGAGAAGTTCAGAGAGGAGTCGATGGTTGGCCAGGCGTTATTTTTTGGGAGTGTAATTGGTTGCCGTAAACATGCCCAAGCCGTCTGGACGAAATGAACCCGTGTGATAAGAGTCTGTCGGTGAAATAACAGGGTGGTGGTGATGCTACACCAAGACGGCGTGGAGATATGATTAGGCTCGCCACCGTCGCTCTCTGTGGCTGTTTCAGTCACTGAAACCGTGATTATCATCGGCTGAAGTTATTACTGCTGGCTGTAATGGGGACCGTCACTGTACCCGGAAATGATTAGCTTAATCAGGTCATTTCCTTAGGGGTGAAGTTGGGTCAGATTTCACATGTCTGTTTGACTGATATATTTCTGTACATCGCCTGTCTGCCTGCGAGTCAGGATGTCATCACTGAAGTGTTGGATGGCGTTAGATATTTTAAGCTTGGAACTCTGTGCTACCCTAACATTCAGCACTTGCTCTGTTGCTGTGCTATGGTTGTATGATCAGCAAGTCTTGATGTATGACAGTAAATCTCAAATCATCCAGATAGATAGATAGATAGATAGACAGATAGATAGATAGATAGAGAGAGAGAGAGAGAGAGAGAGAGAGAGAGAGAGAGAGAGAGGATGTCAGTACAGTCATAAGGACCAAAGTGGGTAGGAACCCCCCCCCCCAGTCGAGTGCATTCTGACTGTGGCTTTGTAACTGTAACTGTTCCCACTGCTGCTGTGATTGTCATGTAGCCATAACTGCTACGTACTGTATCGTGCTTGTCACTTGAAACTGGCTATGAATATGATTGACTGTCACCGAGATTGGCTGTGACTATGATTGACTGTCACTTGACTGGCTGTGACTATGACTGACTGTCACTTGAGGCTGGCTGTGAATATGACTAGCTGTCCCTTGAGACTGGGTGTGATTATAACTGGCTGTCACTTGAGATTGGCTATCAGTCACTAAATACGAATTTGAGTGACTCGCTGAGACTCACAGCGAATATGAATGACACCCACTGAGTGTACCAGCGACTTGACTGTGACTGACTAACTACGAATATGACTGAACATCACTGAGACCCTCACTACGAATATGATTAACTTTCACACAGACACTAACTACAAACATGACGCTCTCGCACTCACCATGTCTGCTCATGATTACCGATATGATTACTTTTGATCACGAGTGCAGTTCATTTGTGAGACCAAAGTCATTTGGAACGCAAAGGTCTATGTAGATGCGAATAGCTAAACAAGGCATGACGTGAACAGCATCCCAGTGGCCCGCTCTTAATGTATGCTTTTGAAAACTTTTCATAAAAATAAGAAAAGTAATTGATCCTAAGATTTATTAGGTGTTTTTGTGACGTTGTCATGGAGCACAAGGGGAGATACTTACTTACTCTTACATTCCTGACAATGTTAAAGACTTGATGGGTATGAGATCCAGGTGGATGGTGTGAGCACGAGACATGCAGTATGGCTTTCAGGTGCGTAGTATGAACAACATATGCGTTGGATGAGCTCCATGTATGAGGACTGTGCAACAGATATGGGGTATGAGAACAGAGAATCTTTTTAAGGCTTAGAAAAGCGCCATTGAGAGATGCTTAATTTCACATTATGAACTCTGTTCGTGTATGCAATTACTCATTTGTAATGTGTGGGGAAGGAGTTCTACATTCGTGGGGCTCCATATCTTGAACTTTTTCTACTCTCATACAACTTTTTAACTTCCGTATGCTGTCCACATTCGCATTCTCAGTTAATAACATTCGTTTACTGTACTGTACTAAAGAAGTGCTTCTTTGCTGACAATTTTCTTGTTTCTACTTGTGTACTTTTTTGCGTATATATATATATATATATATATATATATATATATATATATACACGAGGATGTCCAGATTTTCCCCTTATGGTACAGCAGGAGACCAAGGCGCCTGACTCACCAGGTCACTCAGGCGGTAGGCAGGTCCTCCCCAAGTGGCTTGGTGGGGGGCCATCAACCTGTAAGGTCCCATTAGTGCTTACACGTTGGCCCCAGACACCATCATTATTTACTGTGGTGTCTCTTTGCGCCGTATGGCTTCATCCAGTGGTGTCTTCCGGACCCGGAAGGCCCCAAAGGGTACGGAGACTTGGCTCGGTTCGACACGCGAATGGGTGAAAAAGAGACACTTTGTCATTTATTCACGAGAGAACGATGCCATTCACGTAAATCAGATCCCACCACCCAGGTCCTATTTGGCAGACGGTTTAACACAGGTGCCAGAGTGTGTGTAAGAAATGTCAGGGGTTTATAGGATGGGCAAAGGTGAGACGGTCTGAATCGAGACAGTGAGAAGCCATCATCATTTCCACTGTCGCATCACCTACCATGGGACATGAGTCGGGTTCATATATGATAAGATAATTCATTGACATTCTATCAGATGAATCTTTTGTTTTGATTATATTTTTCTAAATTCACGTAAATTAAGCCTTGACTTGTGTCGATGCGTGTCTCTTAATTTTCAGTGCTGTATACAATTTTCTATTTTAACATAAAAAACTCCTTATTGCATTTCTTGACTTCTTTTAATCTTTTCACCTTCCAATAATAATGTAAATTTTTCATGATATCTTCGTCCTCATGATTAAACACAGTCTGATACACTACTGACCCAATCATTTCTCATTTCACTTGGCACCCCTCCTGAACTTACACACGCACACACACACACACACACACACACACACACACACACACACACACACACACACACACTTGATATACTCGTACAGAAAAATCTTTAAGGTGTATCTATATGAGATCTGTGTCGTAAATGAGACCTGTCTTATGTAAGAAAACTTGGAAAATATTTAAGATTTAATGTCTTGGTTCAAACACATGATTAGTGTAGATTTAAGTGTGATTAATTTGATTATACAACCACAGAACCCCCTTTTTCATGGTTTCTTTGCAGCCTCGAGCCTGCGCTCCAATCAGGAGCAGGGAAATGATGGACTCCTTTGGAGCGAGAAGCTCCTCGACAAAACTATACTCCTTTTTGTTCACTGACTTTGATGCGACCTCTCTGAAG
>JAYMFT010092198.1:0-13994 GCA_038088735.1 Panulirus argus | reverse complement strand
CTGTAGGAGCTGTGCTCCATACTTTTTATAAAGTCTGAGCTACTAAATAAATTCAATTCAATTCAATTCAATTCAATGCATTCCAGTCCACTGTCAAAATTTTTTTTAGTTCCTTGAATGGTTCATAAAACTTTCTTTGTTTTGTTATTATAAGCTATGATTCTGCCATTTTCATAGGGAAAGTTTAATCTCTTCATCCTTTGCCTTTTGTAAAACCTCATTGCTTTTCGCTAATCCTACGCTTTGATACTTTCACTCTGTCAGCCACAGTTTGCCATTTTTGATGAGCTTATTATGCTGATTATAGCTTTTACACTTATCTTTACCACTTGATTTTTTCATAAACACATATTTTGTGCTTTCTTTTTGCTGCTACATCATTACCATTCTTCAGTATTTCTGCTGTCATCCCATTTACTTGATAAGACTTTCTCATTTTTTTCAATTGCCCATAGCTGCTTTTATATCATCCTTGGATACTGTATTTTAATTTTCAGTTTCCCCTTCTTTATTTCCATACAGGACATTACTGCCTCATTCCCATCCTTTGATGTAGTCACCTGTTTAAAATACTCCAGTTGATTTGAAACCTTACCTGATTTAATCAAAAGACAATGTCTTGCATCTCTTATTCTTACATTTCTTCCACTGTGACTCCTACTTTCTTTTTGCTTTTCCAATAGTTTTTCATTCTCTTCTAAATTTTCATTCTAGTTTCTAATTTTCATCTGCTTTTTTCTTTCCTTCCTTATCATCCTCTTTACTCTTTTATTCTCCAGTTTTCTGTCCCAAACTTTCCTCAGATAAATTCTTTTGCAGAAGCTTCATATATACCTCAATTTTGATATTAATTGACCTCTTTACCTTGTAATTTCAGCACTTACATCCAGCTGTTCTTCCTCCTCTTTTCACTCTCTTGCCACTCACAGTCTATGCTGACTTCTTATATATTTCAGATCATCAGCTCACAGTAATTTTATCCTATCCCTTTTTTTGATACTTCCATCATGTTTTCTGCTCTTTCAATCTTCATTGCTATTCTCATCTCCCCATTTTTAACTCATCATGTCCTAATCCTAATATTTGCAATTGCCTTACTGTATGATGATTAAAATTTAACATTTCCTCTCACCTCCGGTACTTCCTTTCTGATAATTTCATCTGTTACCACAAAGTCTGTAATGCATATACTTGTATCCTCCTTGATAAATTATATTTACAATAGCTATTTGCTTGAATATACTTTTTCTTGGCTTGCAAGTCTACCAGAAACTCACCATTACATTCGTGCCTTGTGCTTTTTATCCTCCTACAATGCCTTCTACTTTTTCATCTCCCATTCTTGCTCTTATGACTTTCAGCATGACTGTTTTTCTCACCTCAAAATTCTTTATACATTCATCTGATTGCTCCCAAAAATCTTCATTTTTGCCTTGTTTATGTATATTTCCCAGCTTTTAGGGGCATCTGTTTATATGAAGATATATTTGCCCTCTTTAGTCTTGCATTCACCTAGTGAATTCTAGAAATTACTCATTCATACCATATACTGTTCTCCTACACCCTTGTTGCCACTACTCTCCAAGTCTTCCTTTATTCCCTCATGCTGTCCTGACCACACAACTTCCCTTTCATTCCTTCCCACACCTTTTCTTTTTGTTCATTTCCCTCCTCCCATACTCCCATGCTTTTTTCCTTCTCCATGTATGTTATACCATCCATCATGATGTTCTTTTATTAGGTCTCTCTTCTCTTTTCTCATACCACTCGTATTAAAGGCTTTTATTTTTTCCATTACCCCATAAACTAAATTTTATTAGGGAAAAGATAATATTTTGAAAATGCTCAGTGCAGTTTTTGTCATATTAAGGGCTTCTTAGAAAGGGTTGTATGATGACTTCATTTACATATCTAGCTAGTTTTCATTTCTTAAGATCTGCTAATATCTGAACATTTCCTTTATTTTTCAGTATACCCAAGACAGTCCAGTGGCAGTACAGCACAACACAGTTTGGTGCAGTAGCATACATAAATGTCTTGGTAAAGGGAAACTAGTACACCAGTGAACTAGTCCTCTGTATGAAACATTGTATGTATAGAAATTCTAATTAAGTAGAAAAAAAATTGTTAGGGAAAGAGGTTAAAGCTGATTGAAATGGTAGATTGTGACTTCTTTTAGAGGAACTGAGTAAAGAATTATTTGGATGGTGGCAGTCCATCTCAAGTAAATTCCATCTCATTTGTGATAAGTATAGGTTTTATAATAATGTTTTTAATGATCTGCAACACATTTGACAGAAACTGTTTTACAGGTCATCAGTATCATCTTTGTTGGCTTAGTTGTATCTTGTAACTAGATATGTAGTTATTTTAGACATGGATGTTGAAATTTTGGTAAACTATAACTGCCATTTAGAACTGTAATATTATATGAGTACAGAAAAGAAACTCATGTTATATATTGGCTCCCCACTGTGCAGGGTTAAGGTGTTGTGTATGTTGGTGCTTTAAGTATGTAGTTTTAGGAGGGCTAATACTTATATCAATAAAGAAGAGGTACGTTTTATTGATGAAATGAAAATGTGATGATTAGATTTTAAGCAACTTTACTATGACTCTTAGGCCAGTTGAGATTGAGATGTACAGTATTTCATGGTTAATATTAGATATTGATGTCCTTCTAGTTGTAATTATCCAGGCTAATGTGAATGTGATGACATTTACATATTTTTGTTACTGTTTTACACAAATTATTAGTTGTTTTTTATCAGTAGCTATAGCATAATATAGGTTTATCATATTGTGAATTAACCCTTTCACTCTTAACTGTGTTGAAGTTGTTTGCCCTAGCCTAATGAATAAAAGCAGTGTTTGGAATATTAGTGAAAAATTTTATGAGTTATCTAAGCACTCAGAACCATTTAAACCAAGTGCATAGTAGACATCTAAACCTTGGCATGATGCACAAGCATTTAAATCACAGGATATATAGCCATTCCAATTCAGTGTGTAACAGCCCATTGTATCATCCTTCTTTTTTTTACATTTCATATACTGTGCTTGGAGATTGTGTTTTCCTCAAATATTCTATTCAGAATTACTCTCATGGCCTTTTGAAAAGTCTAGATATGGTAATTGGCTGTTATCATCTTTTGATATCTAATTCCCACTAAACCCCCCCCACCTTTTTTTTCTTTTCTGCATGGCTGTTTCTAAAAGCTAGTCAAAGTTGTTGGTGACATCTGGCTCGTGAATATACCCATAGTGTATATGGGAACCATTGTTTCCAATGTTTGTGAATACAATCAGAATAAGTGGTGTATGGGGCTAAGACTTTACAAGTCAGTCATTCATTGTACTGGATGCAGGTTAGGAATAAAAGGGTTGAAGTCTGCAATTACATTTTTATGAGAAGGTAAATATATATAATACTCAGAATTATTTTTTATGGAATATTATAGATTTTTTTTTATCAGTTCTTCATATTTCATGTTCATTTTAGTATTACTCTTAAATTTCAGAGTTAGACTTAGAGAAGTAAGTGTTTACTTAAAAAGATTAGAATTAAGCCATATTTTTTGCCCTAGACTTAACTGACAAAACATTTTCTACCATGAATATTGAACTAGTTGTATTCAGCATCATCATTTATGATTATACCATACTTTATATGAGAGACTGGAAAAGAAGGAATGTATAATTTAATCATAAGGGTACTCATTTTGGTGTCTGAGATTCAGCTTTAAAGCTTTATGCAGTAGATCATGATGATTTTATATGTGATATGCTCAGTGCAAGAAAAGGCTGACAAGAGACATTGGAGAGTGTCTGAGCACTTTATCCAGTTAGAGTAGTGATTCAGTAATATGAAAGAACTGAATCAGAATCACTAGGACTCTGATGTCAGCAGCCTGATTGATTTTTGTATTCATGTATGTTTTTCAGTATGTCTGTCTTTTTCTGTGTGTGTCTTTATATGTGTGCCTTTGTATATGTGAATGTTTTTTTTCTGTCTGTGTCCATGTTTGTATATGTGTTAGACAAAGTGAGTGATTCTGAAAGGGATAATGGAAGTGGATTGTAATGGGAGGCATCAGTCAGACTTGAAACACAAATAAGACAAGGCTTGCTGTGGATCTTACTTCATAACCAGAAGCAGTTTATGATGCTATGATGCTGTTAACCCTTATACCCAAAGGTGATATGAGACTGATATGTGCAAGTGTGTTTGCAACATGATTGAAGCAAAAACTGGAATGAAACGGAGTGGAATCCAAAATTTTTTTTTATTTAGATCCCATATATTATGGGTTAGGAATATGGCAACTATTTCATGTACCTAGTTTCCTTGTTAATACTGATGTTAGAAGTCTCATGATACCCATATGACATTAAAATTTAGAATGCTGTATGTCAGATACGTATGAGTAAATTATAGATGTAACTTCACTTTTATGATAATGTATGTTGTTGTTATGTAAGTTATTATTCAGCTGATTAAGTGTGGCTCATAACATAGAGGTTAACAAGTACAGCTGATATTAGTACAAGGGCTCAGGTTGTAATGGATGGAGCACATAGAATGAGTGTTCTAAATACTGTATTGTTCTTTTCAGGTATTCATCCTCACACTAACCTCCTCAAAACTTCTCTAGATACCCTAATGTCCAAAATCCCAGCTTCATGTTCAGGTGCTGATTTCATCCTTAATGATAATGACATGGACCCTTCTATATGATTAGTAATTACTTTTTATTAGGATAACTTGTGTTTGATACATTTTATTTATATATCAGTTGAATTCATATTCCTGAATTTGACAAAAACTGATTGAATGACCAAAATACATTGAATGATATTGAATTTATTTGTTTCCAGTTTCCTTAGGGCCTTTTCATTTATATATGCTAAAACTCTTTAAGAATGTTTCATATACTCTTAACAGTGACTCAGAAGTTGAGGAAATATAGTAAATGATACAAAAAAAAAAATTGTATTTCCTGCTTAGCATAGCATGCACCTAAACATCGCCTTGTTTTTGTCATTGTTGTCCATTTGTTTTCCATCCTTTTTGTATCTGTTTGTTGTCTGACTGGCATCTATCTTTCTAAAGTCTGTATATTTGCATGGTGTCCATCTGTCACTGGGATTCACACTTCATCTACCCACTTGACTTGGGTCTATACTTGAGGAGTCTAAATCAGATAGTAATGAAACCTCATACAGTGGTTTTCTTGCATATAAAGAATTGATTGGTGTAAGACCCATGACCTGTATGGATTTTTGCCTGAGTTATGCCCCTCATAAAAAGGTTTAACTTGAAACCTGATGTGGCTCATAATAGGAAGAAAATTCCTCTGGTGGCCATGTTACTTAATGCAGATATGTTTGAGATATTTCAAAGAATATTTCCACCCATTTTTATTTCATTCTCAGTGATTGTGCTGCAATGGAGGCAACACAAGTGTTCCCTGGAACACCGTTATAGTTCTTCTGTTGTCCCCATGAAAACTGTCAAAAATATCTAAAATGACAAAGAATTATTAATTCACATCCAGGACAAACCTTAGAATATTAGATGTAAAACTTAGAGCAGAGATTCTCAAAGTTTTCCATCCTATGGCCCTCTCCCCTTAACCTAGTGATATTGCTCAAAATTTTTCTTGAACACTTTTGAATAACAGCAATTAGATTAGATTATAAATAGTATATCTGACAGTATTTTAGTATTCTAAGAAAAGTAGCTATGGACATACTTTAATGAATGCACTTGCATATTCTTGCTTTTTTATGTATTTCAAGTAATGTTTTATGTAAACATCAGAGTTCATTTTTTGTGTACTTATTTAAAATCTGTTGCCTTGCTAGAAGCAAAATTCGTAATTAGGCGTGCCTTATCCAAAGGTTTAAAACAACCCTGAATATATGGTGTCCTGCTGAAAGCTCATATTGCCCACTGGGGTTAGTTTGCCCCACAGTTTGAGAAACACAGGCTGAAAGCATCTATATTGGATCGAACTCAAATTCAAAACAGTTTTTGGATGTTAGGTCAGACTGCTACCCAAAGAGATAACCTAAGAAAATAGAAAATACCAAGAGCACCTTTGATCTGTTAATCCCTTAAAAGTGTATCTGAAACATCTTGAACATCATTATATATCTTATGGCTGAGGAGTTTTTGTCAGCTTTTATATTAAAATTATATTTTGTTGTTTGAAAACATACTACAGAGAGTGTGCCTAGGCAATAGGTTGCATGGATCCCATAAAATGGGCAGTTAGAACTACCATACTCATTGATCTTTTCATCCTTAAATGTTCAGTTGGTGAGCAATAGCAGATCAGCAGATTTTATTCTTTGTTACAGAATAAACACCTAGTCACAACCTTTTCTTCTCTCTTTAAGTGTGATAGAGTCCATTTCAAGCAGAGCTGCTTGTAACCAAGGACAGTTTCAACCACTTCTGTCTGTCTCTGATGTATAAAGGGTGGCATTTGGTGCTGTCTCATTTACTCCATTGAATTTGGAGGTTGACATACTTTTCAGTTGGAGAGGCAAGGGTGTTTTAATAGCCCCTCTCTTGTCCTCTAGTTCCAAGTTTCTTTTACCATTTGTATTTCAAAAAACCAAGAAAAAAATAGATTTCATATTCTCAGATTCTGAGTGTGGTAGTACAAGAACAGATGATTTATTAGTTTCATCTGCAGAGCTGTGAACTACATGTTTTGGTTCTGATGTGTCCATACTGAAGTCTAGATGATTCTCCCTGAATTATTATAATATTGTTGTAAGCTGTCAAGAATACTTTTTAGAGAAAGTATAGGGTATTGTACAAAAGAACACAGATTCAAATATATTTTTAGGATTTTAGATTTCAAATTTTATTGGCACAGTGCCAAGTTTCCTAGCCATCATGTGGGTATTCAATTAAAAGCATCTCATACTGTCAGAATACATGGTAGTGTTTATTTATTTCTCTGGCACTGATTCAGATTGCAGTTGTTTTATGTTATTCATATAGAATTTTTTTGGTAAACCTGTGCACACTAGACCCTTTCCTTATTTTTAAGTAATATCTCTTTTGAAACAAAGAGCTCACCTTTGATTGTTGTACATAAAGAATTTCTTGCTTAGCAAGTCTTCTCTCAGCATTAGGTACTGGGACTTACTACATGTATGCCTTATCTAGATATGTTTTAAGAGCTGACAGATTTGTAAATATTCTTATGATGTCAAGGTATGTGTCTAAAGAGAAGACGAGGGTCATCTTTGTGTCTAATACCTGTAAGATATTAGTTTGCATTAAAAAAGATTGTAGTTTTTTATGTAAGGGCATTACAGACTGCTAGTAATTCACTGGGTCATGTTCCTTTGGTAGCCATCTTGAATTCATGCTTTGCAGACCAGTAACTTTAGAGCACATGGATAGGTATGCACTTAATCAAGTATATCGGTGAACTCTATCAGGTGATTCAGTTTCTGCATCTGCCTGCTAGTTGTGGAAAATAAAAGCATCTCATGCATTAGATGTAAGTGAAGAATTACTATTTCACCTCCTTAGTATATTTAGAATACTTTCTCTTGATTCTGATCTGTGAATTGGTGTCACAACAAAACACAAATTTACTCTTATGTACTCAAGTATATGCTGCCCCCTGTTCATAGCTGCAAGGTAAATTTTTGATACATTTCATGGAAAAGAGTTTGGATCTCAGTTTTAAGCCACATCCCATATTCATTACTTTAAAAACAGGTGGAGGATTGCATGGGAGCACTGGTGCAACATGTTGTTTGTAAATGTTGAATCTCAAAGATTCGTAAATACTTTCCCCGTCTTTTTTCCCATTTCCTAATTCACTCTGTTTTTTCAATAAGGGCCCACCCTTGATGTGCACTTTTGCCTGTGATTGGAGCCTTTGAAAAAAAAACGGGTCAGACAAAGTGTATGTGAAAGTTACAGTGTGTGCACTCATAGGTAATTTAAAAACTTGAGAATTTTGGTGTATGTTTACGGTAGAAAATACCTTTTTATTAGTCTCAATATTTTAGGACAGTACGTTATGCTGTTGTGTGTGTTACTTGACAAAGAAAAGTGCTTAATTGACAACTTCATCCATTTTCATATCATAATAGCACATCCAGTTTAATGTTAACACTGATAGTTTTCCATTTCACAGGCAAAACTAGTTGATGATGGGCTCTTGCTTATTTTAGGAGGGTCAAAAGACTATTTTCAAAGATGAAAAACTCATCAGTTGGAGGAAAAGCATGTAAAGAGATGCCTTGCTTTTTATAACAGATGTAAGTACATGGACAGACGAACTATGCAAACGCTGCAGCAATTTCATTTGTATGTGAGTGAAAATCTTGAGCATTTTGATACATACTTACAATAGAAAGTACCTGTTTATCAATCTCTTAGTATTTTTGGGCATATTTTCTCATGTGGTTGAGAGAGCAGGAGAGGGTGTGTTGAAATGGTTTGGACATATGGAGCGAATAAGTGAGGAAAGGTTGAGAAAGAAGATATATGTTTCAGAGGTGGAGGGAACAAGAAGTGGAAGACCAGATTGCCCACCACTTGGCTGCACTGATCTTGGCATTTCAAATTGCCATTTCTGGTATGTTTGCTCGATACACACTTCCAGTGAGATCATATCTTAACCATCAGAAGGAGATGCAAAGATGTGTCATCAGTAGTGGATGTAAAAAAGACCCTAAGGTCCAAGGTTCCCACGTTTCTATTAGTGAATAAATGATGTTTTGTTATGTCTACTCAGTGAGTATCCTTGCAGTCTCTTATGGGATTGTTCTTGCATAACCTCAATAGACCTCTGGTTACACATAGAGTCCCTTTTAACTGGCATCATCAGGACCTTTATAGTGCCGGTTAAATCAATTTTCTATATTAAAGATTGAATAAAAACTGACTTTTGGAAAACAGAGAAAAGTAATTTAAGTATTTTGTATTCAAAAGAGAACAGGAAAACTATCTATCACCTGACACTCTAAAATGTACAGAGGTTCCATGGTTAACATATTAGATGCATTCCAAAAAAGTGTTACTATTTTCTATTTTTTAGGCTCTGATCATGGACAAAAGTCCATGTCAAGGCCAGGTATCAATAGAAATATAAAGTGAAGAAGATGAAAAATACTTACAAATATAGGAGAAATTCAAAACTTGCCTCTTAAAAAGTGCCAGTTCATAGTTATTGGAAAAGACATGAGAAGTTTTAAGGCTTTGAGGTGTAGGGAAAGAAACAGTTATCAAAATAGCCAAGCCTTGAGTTGCCAATGGCCAAACAGTAATCATTTGACACAACAGCTTGGTGAGTATTGCATGATCTAGCTAGTGGTGGGGGCACACAGGCAGCCAGCTTTCATGAGCAAAAACCAAAGTAATATCTACAGTAGATAGAAAGTAAATCAACATATTAGCATAGGGTATGTGGGTCAAGTTTTGAGGTAAACCTGGGAGAGTTGACAAGCCGGACTGCTTTCGTCTCAACTAAACTACTTTAAAATGAAGCCAACTATACTTTAGGTTAATATTATAGAATGGTGGGAATGCATTCCTAGAAACTTTCTCACATATGCTGCTCTGTGAGTTTCTTACATACATTAATGATTATTATCATAATTAAATTGATCACCTTTTTCATATCGACTATGAAATCGTATAAATAAATACATTTTTACATTAAGAGTAGAAGAAAGCGCAGGTGATCCATTGTGCCATACTGTTTATCTACATCAAACAGGTTGCATAGTCAGATGAATGCTATGTGACAGTACAGTAAAATGGGGTTGGTGCGAGTGGAAAACCACCTGTGACATGGGCAAATAGGGTGGAGGAATACTGGAGGGAGAGAATTAGAGGACAGATGTGTGGATTGGTGTATGTGAGGGACACATGTAAGGGCAGGGGTAAGCGGAGACTCTTTTGCCATGGCACCCACTTGATAAGAGTTCCCAGAGGGGACAGGTGTCAGAGATATAGAGACAGGAACTGAACAGTGCTGTTGTTTCATTTTTTTTTCTGTTCAGGGATCAAAAGATAACTTTGTTTGGAGATTTTATCCTTATTGGGCAAAACTGAATGTTATCATTGTTTTTGATTTTCCAGTTGACTGAGTGATGGAGAAACTGAAGTTCACTGTAGTATGCAGAATCTTAAATCACATACCTAGCTGACAAAGTGTAACAGATAAGTTGCTCTTGAATAGAATTTTAATGGGTCTTTGGCTGTATACAGTACCAAGGGTGCAACATATGAATTGGTTAGATTTAGCATTAAACTTGTTTTCAAACAATCTTGAAAATTTTAGCTGTTGGAACATTATTTTGGTGGAGACATTTAAAGATTTCAGTATTCTTTTAGAAAGCTTACGTTAGAGATTTTTTGTCTATCTAGCCTCTTGTAAGCTTTTTTGGGTGATTAAGATTTTAGAGAATTTTTGTCTATCTAGCCTCTTTTAAGCCTTTTGTGAGTGATTAAGATTTTATATTCAATAAAGGAGTCCATGCTCCTTTCTCAAACAAGGCAGACAGCTGGAGCCCATGACATCTAGCAGGGAACAAACTGCAAGAATCTGTGCGAGAAAGACTTGGAAGTTGACTTTGTCCCAAACATTTAAGTTCATGGATAAGGAATGCTGCAGCAAGTTATTCACATCAAACATAAAGCCAATGTGCTCATAGAGGAAGTCCAGAGATGAGCAACAAACATGGTACCTGTATTAAGAGAGCCATAGAAGAGAGAATTGTAATATTAATGATATAGATTGTGAATAGTTCTTTGCAAGGCGAGATGTAATAAGGATGGAACAGTCAGAACCCAAACAAGAAAATTTTTAAAAATGATTTGAGGAAGTACTTTTATAATATAAGTGAGATGGGAGAAATTAGCATAAGTGGTTGAAAATATCTGACAAACACCAGTGTTAAATTAAAATGCTCATATCTATTGGCCTCCATTCTGTGTCTCTGTTATGATCCAGATTGAAGGCCAAATTGTTGCTAGGGATAAAATTCGTCCTTTAGATTTTCTCTACATGTTTCTTTCAGTATGCTTTCATTAATGCTCTTGGGACTTTGTTTTGTGGTTAGAAATGTTGGTTTTGAAGTGTGAATACCATAGCTTTACATCAGGCACAATGATGTGAGCAAACAATTATTTTCCCATCCATTCCTTTTCAAAGTACTGCTTCTTGATCGATGATAGTAGGAGGTGAAATGCAGAGACTCTTGCCAGGTAGTAAGCGAGGTGGGTTGAGGTTGCAGGGCCTAGGAAATGGGGGGTGCAGAGGGTACATTGTACCCATGCCTGGGGGTTCAAAAGGGGGCCCAGGAATTTCCTGGGATCTCAGAAAATGTTTGCATATATTGAAATCTAGCATTCACATTTTGTGTGATCCTACATAGATAAAATATTTTTAAAGCACATGGCATAAAACCATAGTAGATAAAATCAGGATGACTAATGGAGAAGGGGAAGTAACCTGAAAGAAACTTTTTACCCCCTGATAAAATTCCTCTCAGAGGCCCTGGGTGGCTGGGAGGAACAAACTGTACCACCGTGCCAGTGATTCCTCAAACCTGAGTGGTTGCAGAATGGTTTTTGGGTCTACATGAAGAAGAATCAACCAACATGAATATTTCCATGATCAAAAGGGGTAAAATTCTAGTAGATATATCCTATTCTAAGATTCATAGGATACTTTCACCCCCTGATGTGAGCGTTATCTCTGTGCTCAAACTGTTATGCCTCAAATAGAGAAATGGTTTTTCATACTATAAAACCAGTATTTCATTGTTATTTTTTTTTTCTCAATTTCAATAATACTATTATTTCGTGAGTCAATTTTATGAAAAAGTTACCTCTGCATTTTGTATATATTTTCATTAATTACAAAACATATACCGGTATGTCTTTTGAGATAAAGTATGATGTTAATTTATGCATTGCAAGTTAATTTTTATTGATGACTTCACTGTTGTCTGTCTCATTTCCAATGTCCATAATGAGTTAAATATAAAGTAAAAATGCTCCTACACTCACCATTAAAGTAGTTTGGTGGAGCATACCAAAGCATGTAGTGTTAGAGTTAAGCCAAAGATTGTGCAAACATTCCAAAATTATGTGCCAACAGACCAACACAGTTGTGTAATGCAAAGTTTTTAGCATATGGACTTACTAATCATTATGTTACTCATGGAGTAAACTTGATCCAACTCATGTTAAAGTACTTCCTGTCTGTCTATCCTAGATTGGTGAAAGACATGGTTTTAGATTTTTTAATGCATAATTTACTCAGCATTAGCAATGTAATCTTGTTCAGCATATATGTTATCAGATACAATAACATCTCTTAATACAGTTTGAAACAGGAAATTGCTTGCGTTTAATCACATTTTTATCCAGGTTTGTACTTTAAACAAGTATGAAGAAATAGTTTTATATAAATTCAAATAGATAACCTTTTTTGTATATTAAGCATGTAATGTGATGATTGTGTATGGCTATACATACTCAGAGTGTATATGGTCATAGAATTATCTTGAACCCTTTACTGACCATGGCAGTCATTTGGTCCAAATAATCAACTAACCAGTTGCGTACGATAATTGAAAGTGAAAAATTTGGTTTGTTTACTTAATGAATCAGACCACAGAGCAAGGCATTTATTCCTAAATTATATTTTCATCATTGTAAACTTAATGCATTTTATAATATTAGTTATGTCTTGTGACTGAAAATGAATTGCCAGACTCTTCTTGTTGGTTTTAGGCTTAACAGATATGATGTGAGATAATGATAATTTACTGTTTTGGAATTTCTTAATGGCAGAAACTTCTTTTGCTTGTAATTGGGTCTCATTAACAACATTTTTACTAATAAGTACTCGTCTCAGAGAACTGAGCTGGCTTTTATAGAACAACAGATTGATATATGGAAGTCATTTCCATACATATAAGGGCAAGTGACACTTAGATTTTGTCTGTTGTAAATATGATTCACAAATCACAGCATACCAGTTCTAAAGATACAGTAATGATATTGGCTGATTCCAGACTGAATTTGGGTTTTTGACAAACAAATGCACAGCACTGCTGAAAGCATAATATTTATTCTTTTGGTAAGAAGTCTTTTGTAAGAATATTATGATGAATTCTTTTGTAAATTTCTCATACATGACTACTTTTCTCTCAGTAAAAAGTTTGAAGCTGTGCATTTATTATTTATTTTCTTGAAAACTATGATAAAGGGATGTCCTGATTTGTATAAAATGGGGCATAATGGATATAAGGTAAGGATAAGTTAATGCTGTATTGTAAATTTACATTGCACTGCGTATGTAATTGGATGGATGTTGTATTAGTTAACGATGACTATAAAAAGTTTGCATTTTTCCAACAGTGATCTTTGGTCTTGTCCTCTTTAGTTCTTATAAACTCTTCGTCCTCTAATAAATCTGTTCATATGTTTTATGGAGATTATTTAAAAGTATAGATTACTCTTATTAGGAAATATTCTAATATTGCTTCCAATTACTTATGAGTTGAACTTGTTTTGTAATCTTGTAGCAAAGAAAAAATGTAGTGATAGTCACTGTAAGTGCAACATTTGTATCTGAATTCATTGCATTTGCTTTGCAATAATTTTTGGACGGTATCTCTTCTGCGTTCATAGAGAAATGACATTTCACACTCTGAAACCAACGTACAGTACTTTGAAATATTCATTTGTAATGTCTTAAATTTTTCATGTTGCCAAGTTCACTAATTTTTTTTCTGTTATTTATTTATTTATATTATTATACTTGATCGCTGTTTCCCGCGTCAGTGAGGTAGCGCAAGGAAACAGACGAAGAAAAACCCATCCCCCCGCATACACACATATATACATACATGCACACATGCACCGTACATATATATATACATATCAACATATACATATATACATACATACACATACACACATGTACATA
>JAYMFT010092187.1:0-13995 GCA_038088735.1 Panulirus argus | reverse complement strand
CCCAGAGGGAGAAGCTTAGTGTGTCCCCTCCCCCCCCCCCCCCCCCCCCTTCCCTCAATAACTGGGTTTAAGCGTGTAATCCGGCAATCAGGAGCTGGGCAGAGACGTACGCACCGGCCGATACTTGCTTTGGCCTTGGAGTGCCTTTTAGGCCCTCAAGCCCGCCAAAAAAAGGGGACGGGGAAAATTCCTGCATTTGGCAGGCGATGGGATCAACAGTTGGCCTGGGGAACCGGCAAGACCCACCTCGTCACACGGTATAGCCCGATGGAGGAAATGAATAATTCCAAGATCGACTGAAGGTGTATCTTTATATATTTTTTACCTAGGAGGTATTTGAACTCACTGTTTTTTAGCTTCATGTAATATGTCCAAAAACCAAACATATATTACTGGTATTTACATTCGTGTTTCTTGCTGACATTAACCTGTTGTTTGCGTGCTGGTCGCCGCCTGCAGTCGGGTCATGTGGTCCTCCTTACTACCCCTGCCATTTGTCCCCTCCTCACCCCTGCAGTCTACATCCTTCCTGTCTCTGGCATCTGCCTCCTCCCCATCCCTTCCATCTCCCTTGTCCCCACCGCTGCAGTCTGCCACCTTCCAGTTACTGCCATCTACCCCTTCACTATCCCTGCCATCTCCCTCCTTCTCATACCTCCCATCGATCCTCTCACCACCCCGCCTCCTACCTCCTCTCAATCCATGCTATCTTCCTTCCCAACACCTCCCGCCTTCCTGCCCCTTGCTGCCTACCTTCTTCCCACTCTTGCCATCTCTGCCTCCATCCTATCCCTGCCATCTACCTCATAGCCACCCCTGCTATCTGCCTCCTCACCATCTCTGCCTTCTGCCGCCTACCTACGTTTGTCATCTCCCTTCCCACCACTCCTGCCAGATTCCCTCTCACCACCCCCATTAACTTACTCCTTCCGACTAGTGCTATCTGTTTACCCTACCCCTACCATCTACCCCCTCCTCACCCCTTCCATGTGCCTCCTTCCTGCCCTAGCCATCTGCCTTTTCACCAACCATGTCGTCTGCCTCCTCCCCAACACGTCCATCTGGCTCTTCTCTTCCCCTACTGATGACTTCTTACAAACCCTGTCGTCTGCTTCCTCAACACTCCATCCATCTGCCTCCTTCCCATCCCTCTCTTTTCCATCAGCCTTCTCACCACCCTTATCATCTGCTTCTCACAATTCCTGCCACTTGCCTCCTCACCAACCCAGCTATTTGCCTCCTCAGTATCCCTGCCATTTACCTCCTCCCTATCCCTGCCATCTGCCTCCGTACTACTCCTGCCATTTGCCCTCTTAGCACATCTGTCATCTACTTCCATCCATCCCTAACATGAGGATACATTTCCCCAACGCCATCAGCTTCCTTCCCATCCCTGGCATCTGCCTTTTCATCACTTCTGCTATTTACCTCGTTCCTACACCTGCCATCTGCTTTCTCACCCTACTGCCATCTGCCTCTTCCCACCCCTACCATCTGCCTTCTCAATAACTCTGTCATCTGCCTCCTCAGCATCCCTGCCGTCTGCCTCCTCCCCAACTCTGCCATCTGCCTCCTCCCTATCCCTGCCGTCTTCCTCCGACCTATTCCACTCATCTGACACCTCCCCATCCCTGCTATCTGCTTTCTCCCCACCCATTTCCAAATTTCCTGCAGTTACAACAAAGCCTGTAATCTAGGATGAATGATCCCAAAGAGCACCAAGTATATCCGAATGAAATTGCTTCGGGAAGCCGAGACTTTCCGGATGTCAGGGTAACTAAAAGGGTCCTATGTCGCTCAAAAACAACTGGTTTTTAATTGAAAAAAAAATATTTTTTTTGTTTGGTAAAATAACACCAGTGACGTTTTCAGTCGGGAGTTCCTGCATGGTATTGTTTTCACTAATTTCTGTAATATCAGAGCAGAAGATGATTGCCCTTCATGAATTAATGAACGCGGATACAGTGGAAAGAAAAAGAAACATTGTTACATTGGAACTTTTGAAGCTTCAAAAGATTCTTCACTTGGTTAGCATAATTCTCTTTAGTCTAAAGGTCACCGTGACAGGCGTTTTACGGTTTCAGGTTCCACAGCTTGACCATCAATAACTTTTCGTAATGATAAAGGAATTATAAGAAGCTAAGGTAGCTTGGCCGGGTCCAGTGCAGTAACACAATGTCCGGTTTAATGTCAGTCAAGTATCGTTTGTTACCACAGCGATTGGCTTGGCTTAGGCCATAGTGGTGACTAAGCCCTGAGTGGCAGAGTAAAACTCACTGAAGCAATAATGGGCCCTGTTTTGTTACCTGGTGTGATAGTCTAGCAAATAGTGAATCTAGCAGTATATATGGTAGGTGGCACCCATTGCTGTTGCGCTTATGTATCAGTAGCAGTAGTGGGCAGCAGGCAGTCACCGACCAAGGAGTTACTACCGCTTGGGTTTCGGGAGGAATTGGTGGAAGCAGAGCAGTGATCCAGCACTGCGGCGTTTGTTACGTACCCTCCTCCAGGACCAGATCGCTGTCTTTTTTTCCCTACCTCAACCACATGTGGGTTGCTGGCATCCAACCCCAATCCTAAGCACTTTTTCTCATACATAACACTGGACAACACATAATACATATCCTTATGATTATTGGCAGTACAGTCATCATAGAACTCTCCAGCGCCGATTTGGGGCGGCGCCACCGGCCGAGAGAGGTTAAGCGGATCCCAGGATCCACCTCACCGCCATCATATGAATCGGATACATCCCACTTCGATAACTAAAGCTCTTCAACCTGGCTCTTTTTCTATACATTTCTACAGCATTTGTGGCCTTAAATCTAACTTTCCAAGTGTCAGACACCAAATGATTCCTCTCCCCTGATCTTTTATATCTCTTTGAAATCCAACTGTCCAAGATTGCTTCCCTGTACACTATCAAATCTCCCATCATAATCTACATCACCGTTTGCGCTCCTAGGGTGGAGTTTGCGCATATGTAATACATAAACATCCTTTGTTCGTCTCGAGGATATGATTTTCCTAACTCTGATGCCTCTGGCTGAAAATCTCTCTACATTCAGTAACCTAGCTTTTATTTTTCCTTCGTCCATTACCTCCCAAAAATTCCTCCAACTATGTACAACTCTTCGACTTTTTAAGCTTTTTGCTAGGAAGCTCTCTACTCTTTGCAACCACGCGCTGAGATCATACATGCAGGGGATTTCAATATTCACTAAAAGGGTTAGCTAGGCTCTAACCGGGACGATCCTGGTGCAGCCAAGGCCCTATCTCTTTTTTCTCCTTAACGATCTGGATGAATTGATTAAATGCCCCATCCGAGTGCTCGATCCTCACGGCCACTCTTCTAACACACTTGATCTATTTTTTGCCTCTGAACCCTGTGACTATACATACACCCTTAGGGTCCTTTGGCCACAATCTTATTTCTTTTATCTCTGATTGGGCACGTCCATACTCTATCCCCCCCTCCCCCCTTTCCCATCTGAAACGTCAACTTTGGCACTTGGCAGAGCTTAGTGGTTATCCCTGCGCAGCTTCTTTTTAGATTTTTCTTGGGATGGGTACTGCTTGTCTGGGCGGGATGCCTTGAGTTGTGCTGGGTTGGAGGCTTACATCTCATCTTCCAAACCTTTTTCTCCATAAATCTTGGCTTGATCGCTCCTGCTCTGATGCCCTGTCGCATCAAGGACGGAGCGTAGTGGACCATGAAACTCTTTCCCTCCCCAGAAAATCACTCTGCTTTTAGTTTGCTTGAAATCATTGCAGATCTGTTTTTCGAAGAGCCAAACGCACTTTAATAGAAAAAATGCTGATTTGACGTCTTCTATTTGGTCCTTAACCAGAAGCATCTCCCAACAAATTCTGTAATTCAGCCTTTCTTCCTCTTTTCCACCTGGTCAGTCTTTTGCTGACCCACCAACTGATAAGCTCGTTCTTTTTGGCAACTTGTCTTCCTCTAACTCATCTTTGGATAATTCAGATTCTAATCCTACGTCCCCATATTCTCCCTCTAAACCGATGGTATCTCCTATATTCTCCTCGAGCAGGATCTTCCAGGTATTCTCCCAGATCCAGGTGGACAAGGCGTAAGGCCCAGATGGCATACCTCCTCATGTTCTGAGTGTGCAAGTGAGCTAGCACCAAACCTTGCTCACCTGTTCCACCTCTGTATAAAAATCCAGACTTGCCTTTCTACTTGGAAGGATACCTAGATACAGCCCATCCCGAAGAAAGGAGCCTCTCTAACCCTTCAACTATTGTCCAATTGCTCTTAATTCTGCTGTTTTCAAAGCCTTTGAGGCTCCTCCAAACTCTCGCTTTCGGAGACACTTATAATCCCATTTCCTTTTTCCAGGTCACTGGTATGGATTTCCCAGTGCCAGGTCTACTGGTGATCTTCTCTCCTATTAGACTCACCTCTGGTCTTCCTTTCTCAGTGATTTTGATGAAACTTTTGTTGTATCCCTCGACATCTCCAAACGCGTTCCACGAGTCCAAACCTTGGGGAACAGTGGCCAAAATAACACTTCTAGAATTGAAACAGAAAGTGGCAACATCGCGGCGTACAGAAAGGGAGGGTTGAAGAGAGGTGATGCTAGGAGAATTAATAAGACGGAATGGTGTGGCGTAGTCTTTGCTCTTTAAACTCGCTTTCTTTGGTTTCACTGTTCTCTCTGTTCTCTAATGCATTAATTCCTCTCAGGACGTTCCATCGCAGAAGTCGTCTACGGCACGACTTCCTCCTCCTATCTTATCAATAGTGTTTTTTCTCTCTATCTGTTCTCAGTAAATGGTCTCTCTCCTAACCCTATTCACTCATTTGCTAAAATTCCACGTTACATACTCATTTTCCCTGTCCTTCTCCTTTTGATACTCGTTTTCTTTCTCGTATTGTTCGTATTTCCTCCCTCAGTTCGCACCTGTGCAGCATTTAATATTGCTAAACCGCAGTTCCTTTGCTTATCTATTTGTAAGGATCATTTGTTTCTGTCTGTTCAATTCCAAGGCACCACATTTCAATCTTGTAATAATATAAACATATTGGACATAACCATATCTTCCGCTCTGTCCTGAACCCCCACTTAAACAACATCACAAACTCTGCTTCCCAAAAGCTGGGAGTGTCGTACAGATCCCGTAATCACTATTTGCCCAGTTATGACATACAGCTCATGCATAAGAGGTGGCTCATCCTCCACCTCTCTATTTACTAGAGCGGAATCAAAAGCCTTCCGTCTCATCAGTTCTCCTGGCATCACTTATTCAACTTTTCCTTTCTATACGTTGCGATGTTACCGCTTTCTCTATGTTCTATAGGTACCATGTTGGCCATTGTTCTCGTGAACTGTCTACATGAGTCCCCACTCCTAATTTCTGGACTCGTGGCATGCTTTTGGCTGCTTCTTCCGGCAGCTTTTGTGTGAAGACTGGCCACTCGAGGATTGGCTGTTATTTTACTTCCTTCTTCCCTCAAACATATAAGCTTTGGAATTCTCTTGCCTCTTTTGTCTTTCCCTCTTCATACGACCTTCCTTCATATAAGATCAGTTCTACAAACACTTGCGGATTCCTTATTAATTTCTGCTATCTTTCTCTGTGACTATTTTCTTTCACCCGAGATGGCCTTGATTGGGGCATGTTATTTCTTCGTGCCATGTCAGTGACTATGAAGAATAATATGTTAGGGTCGGCTGCTCCAGATCGCTACAGGTTGTGTTTTTTGTCGATTACGTCGCAAAGAAAGACATCCTTCATAACAGACTTTGAAGGGACAAACTAAAGTGTGGGGGGGTCAGCCATGAACACCGAAGACAGCTTCTGACCGCTGAAGTTACCTGGAAGTGAAAACCTGATTTTCAGAAAGTCCTGGTTACTGTACTCTTGTACTAACAAGTATAGGATGGGGGTTGATGTCTGAGCAGTTGTTGCTTGTCAATGCTACGGATGGCCTTCAATGGATGACAGTGAACTGAAGGCCCAATAGATCTAATACAAAGACATTAGTAATGAGAAAATTAAGGATCCTCTAAAAAAAAAAAAAATTTCGAACAGGTTAGAATTGTTCAGTAGATAGGGATTAGGTTCTAAGAAAGGAAGAGTCTGGGGAGTAGATGGGCAATGAGTGAACACACTGTAGTATATAGTACTCGAGGGTGTAATTTTAAGAGCTCATCGCAGAGTTTACCGTGGGGTAACCTCGTTCTGGTTTAGCATCAAGTTCCCAGCGGTGCCCATAGCCTAACCGGGGACATTAGCAGCGACATCGCCACACCATTTAGTCACTATTTATGTGTTTCATATTAGTATACGGAGTTACAGTGCCTGGGGCAGTTAAAGGTACAAGCCTCGAAGCGACGTGAAGGTCACCCGCCTCTTTCAGCAGTACTGATCTGATAACCCAACACGAGCCATCGAGCGGAATGTCAACATTTGGTCAGTCTCTCTTTTCTCGAGCAATGACATCAACAGCGTCATTATCTGGTATGGCCTTTAATGAAGGGAATCCTGTGGCGCCGTTGTCTGCAAAGGGCTGCTGAATGGACAGTAGAAGAACACTTACACAGTCAGAAAACTTTACAGCTGACTTCTTGTCGCTGTTGTTAAGGACGTTAAGAGACTCACCAGCAAAGTGTGGTAAGTACTCCATTGTACCATCCTACTTCACTCTTGGTGGTACTGGCCAAGCTAAGAGAACGTAGACACTGTCCTCCCTCCACGTCTCCTACGGGGAAACGACGAAATGGGCTAAGACGATATCATTTCGCAGTGTTCAAGACAGACGACATTGTCTCCAATGCAGTGAGTCGGATTGCACGTGGGGCGATTTGGATCTGGAGTGGACGCGAGAGAAGCGGAGTGTAGAAAGTATAATCATTAAGGGTTCGTTTGATATGGAGAAGTTTTGGTTTAGCATGGAAGGTAAGGGAGTATATTTCACAGGCGATAGTTTTGAATCAAAGACAGCGTTTTTATCGTGTGAAGAGGACAGGCGTCCCTCCATCTTGTGTGGTTAGTATGTACTGTTTGTTGGATTGGAGAGGAAGTGAGGACTGAGGAAATTGCTGAAAACACTTTAACAGCTGTGACATCGACTATCAGAAGTATTCTGTATGAATATGAGAAGGAACTCAAACCTCAAATCAACGAAAAAAGAAGAAATGGAGAGAGAGAGAGAGAGAGAGAGAGAGAGAGAGAGAGAGAGAGAGAGAGAGAGAGGAATGTAGTGCTCACCGTAGGAAATAGAATTACAAAGAACGAGTCGTGTGAATTATGTGTTGTCTCATATAACGTATGAGATGGAAGGACTGTGTCTGTGGATTGAAACCAATAGCCCACGTTTGGTTTAGGCACTCTCGCGATACCCAGGGGGTAGTACCAGTAATATACCTTCATGGTCGGCGGCTGCCTTCCACAAGTTACCTAACTACTTACCGAGTGATGAGAGAGAGAGAGAGAGAGAGAGAGAGAGAGAGAGAGAGAAATTGCATGAAAAATGCAGATGACAGAAGGCTGATCGGCTCATGTTTATCTTTTTATAATTCATTTTTGTCTGTTGTTATTTCTAATATAAGTGGATGAGGTGGAAATGTACCAATAAGAAGACTCTTTCTACGCTTTACTCCTTCCGGCAACAACAGCTAGCAAGAAATGGAATGGTAGAAAAGCCTGCATAGAATTTTGCTGGACAAGACGACAGGGAATATCCGAGTTAAACTTGGAGTCTGAAATGAGAAAAAAGAAATAATGTGTATCATTGTTCTTTGTATCAGTTTGTTAGATATACGACCAAATGAAAAGATCTCTGAACAGCTTTTGAAAATTGAAAATGCTTAAAATCTTTGCATTATTAACGTTTACCAGTAATTTGTTCCAGTGTTTAACACGTCTGTTAGCAAAGAACCATTACCCCACGCTTTAAGTATTATTTCACTTGTCCCAGTAACTGTATAAACTTGTATTTTAAAAAGATTCTCGTGATGTATGTTGTCGAAATCATTGAAAATCTTGAGAATTTGCATTGCGTCACACCTACGTGTACGTTTCTCATGAAAAAAAAGTTGAATTATTTTAGCCTGTCTTCGTAAGGCAGAATTTCAAAGTTGGAATCAGTGTTGTCGCCTTTATACTTGTTCCGATGTTTCTACATCTTTTTGCAGTTCAGGGACCAGAATTGGCCTTGAGGTCTTACTAGAAGGCAAGAAAAGTTCAGGGTTCTTTCTGGTGTATCATAGCCGATGTTCCTAGTTATGAACCCTAGCATTTGGTCTGCTTTAATACCTTTTGCCATGCACCGTTTGGCATACATCTGTACTTCAGATTCATACCGTTCAATTCACGATCCGTCTCTTCATTTACGCTTGATAGCGGATTTCCGATTGTTCATCAGTCGTGTTTGGTATTCCTGTCTCCAAAGTGCGTAAATATACATCTGTCTACGTTAAATTTCACCTGCTATGTATCTGACACTCTGTGATTTAACAAGATCTCTCATTTATTTCACGGTCGTTCTCATGTATATCTTTACCTCCTAGTTTTATATTCTCAGCAAACTGAGCGACAGACTCGGTTCTAGAACATGCACGTATATTATGAAGAAAATGGGGCCAAGGTCCAGCCCCTTTGGCACGGTACTCGTTACGTTCAGCCAGTCTCAGGCTTCGAAACTCAAAACTACACGTTGCTTTCTTTCACTGAGCCAGTTAGTAATCAATGCACTTAGTTCATCCCTTATTCTCTGTGATCTCTACTTACGAGTGCCTAAGAATATTACAACAGAGGGCACTTTTGAGTCGCTGTTATCATGTATAACACTCAAAGACTCTTGTAATTTCATACAGATGAACTTAGGTAACAGCGGCCTTCCTAATTTTCAGATATTTCATGATCCTGAAAATCAACAGTTTCGTCTCCTATCAATTTTTGCATCGTTTTAACTAGAACTGACCTGAGGCTGACTGGGCTGTAATTTAAGCGCACTTCTTATTTTCTTATTTCCTTTCTTACATATAGTGGTGACATTTGCCAATTCCTAGCCTTCCGTTAATGATTCATTGGATAGTTTTGTTATAGGAAATATAAATTACCTTGCGACTCTTTCAAGTATCTTTGGATTAAGTTATCAGAGAGAGAGAGAGAGAGAGAGAGAGAGAGAGAGAGAGAGAGAGTACCTACTTATTTACGAGTACTTACGAGATTTTGCCATAAGGCAGGGTTAGAGCGTATCGATTACCGAAAGAAAAACAGAGTTACGAAGAATGAGTCGTATGAGTTACATGCTATCAAGCGATATGTATAAATGGTTATGTTTGTGTTTTGGAAGGCAGCAACTCACGTGTAGATGAGGCAGAAAGAACAGATACTTACCCTGGTGAAATCAGTGAAATTTGACAACCGTTGAAGTACTGACTCATTCCACAGCCGTCACTAGAGAGAGAGAGAGAGAGAGAGAGAGAGAATTAACCGGTTAAGAACTCTCACTATTTCTGAAGGGAAAGTTCCTTCATCCATTGCTTCACTGGAACAAGGAAAATAAAAATATTCTAAGAAGACGATAACTGTACACGTCAGACGAGATGCACTACCATATGGGGGAATTGGTGTCTTGACCACTCCAATCATCCTTCTGATGGCGGAGATTCATTTTCCATGCCAGACTTCCTGATGAGGTAATCTGTGAGTGACGGATCAGAGTGGATGGTGGGGAAGATACAGATTGGTTCTTGTATTAAGGTCCTTCTCTACGTCTCCCTAGGGGTCCAACGTCTCGTCAGAGATCTCAAGAAAATCAGCCAAAGAGACTTTTACGGGCCTCGTCCTCTTACATCATTGGTCTGTAGTATTCTCCAATCTTCCGAAAATCCGCATCTGTCACTCTTTACTAACATTTTGGCCTCTTAGGTCTTGTCGATGCTTTGCATTTCCACAATCTTTTGCCCCTAATGGGTAAAGTGTGTGACCTGTTAAGAAATGTACCCAGAGCTATTTCAGTTATCTTTTTCCGACTGAACGACGAAGTAACAATAAACTGCACTCACTGTTCATTATCACGGGACACTGACAGGAGGCTGTGTTCTCAATTTACCAACATGGAATGTTTGCAAGGTGTCGTCCCATTTCATCAGATGCGAGCGGTATTACTCACTATTCATCATCATAATGTAGTTGTAATAGGCGTTGATAACTGTTCATCATCATGAGGTAGTTGTAGGAGTCCTTCATAACTGTTCATCATCATGAGGTAGTTGTGGGAGGCCTTGATTACTGTTCATCATCATGAGGTAGTTGTAGGAGGCCTTGATAACTGTTCATCATCATGAGGTAGTTGTAGGAAGCCTTAATAATTGTTCATCTTCATGAGGTAGTTGTAGGAGGCCTTGAAACTGTTCATCATCATGGGGTAGTTGCGGGAAGCCTTGATAATAAACTGTTGATCATCTTGGGGTAATAACAGGAGACCCTGCTCAGAGCTTTCCACCACGAGGGAAAAGCAAGGAGTGCTCGCAGTTCTTTACCCTGGGTTATATAGGAAGCAATTCCCACAGTTTATCACCATGAAGTAGAGAAGCAAGAGATTGTGCTCACATTTCATAGCTGTGACGTAGTAGTAAGAGGCTTTGCTCATAGTTACATAAAGAATACAAGCGAATGTAAGCAGCAGCAGACCATTCGTTTCCTTTGGAGGTTTTTTGTAATAGTGGAGGAGATCGTAAACATGATGATATTGTGGTGAGTGTAGAAGAGCAACAAGATGGCGTAATGAGACTTTCCTATAACTTCTGTATCTAACTCGGGAAGTAAACATTTTATCAGTAGTGGGCTTTAAGCGGAGTGTTGGTCATATCTGTTTCTAAACATATCCCTCGTAATGCTTTCATCTCAGCATTCTTGTAGCTCGATGTACTCTCGCTACCTCATCTACTTTTTTTTTTTTTCAAGTGGGATGACCAAAAGTTAAGACAACAATTGAGGAGGAGACGCAACAGTGAACTGGAAAGAGTGCAGATTATTCTCTTAGACTGAAATTCGAATGACTTACCAATTAAGCCTCAATTTTTTTTCGTTTGTGTGTGTGTGTGTGTGTGTGTGTGTGTGTGTGTGTGTGTGTGTGTGTGTGTGTGTTTCTTTTTCAATGTTACTACGAACTACTTATTTGGCAGAGAGTATTACACTCAAGTGAGTGTCGTCATATACCTTTTTGTGGCTCAACAGAATTCTTGCTGTACCCTACCTTCTCTTTTTTATTGCCGATTTGTATGAATGTGCACTTATGTTATATCACCTGTGACCTTAGCCTGTTAGTTTGTCTATGCTAGCTAACATTTGTAAATGTTTAGAATTGTTACAGAATTATTTTCCAGCATAAAATCGTCCACAAATTTTGACATCTTACAACACAGACATATATCAGTGTCATTAGTCTACTGATTACATGAGAAAGAGAGAGGCACTCCGCCTGTTCCTTCTAACCACTCTCAGCCTGAGCCGTCATCCATTACACTTCGTTTGCGCGAACTCAACAGATTCTCTTAACCATCGAGGCACGATTCCATCTGTGCCCTGTGATTTAACTTTGATAAGAATATTTAAGACTGGATTTCATCTAGTGCTTTTTGCATATCAAGGTAGATCAAATCAACCTTCACTTTCGTCAGATTTGTTGGTCAAGTCATAAAAGGAATCAAACAAAGGATAGCAGTAGGAGATTGCACTCATTCGTAAGTCATCACTGAGATGGTAGCAGGAGGTTGTGCTTGAAGTTCGTCACCATTATGTACAAACAGAAGGTCACCAGGGCCCAATAGTAGGAGGCTCTTCTCACAATTTATCACGAAGGACCATTAGTTAGAGGTTGTGGCCACAGCTCCCCACAGTTGAGCAGAAGCAGAGGCCGTGTTTCCACAATCCATCACCATGTGCTAATAGCGTGAAGTTCTGCTTACACCTGATAACCAGTTGCTCGTGGCAGGAGGCTGGGTTGTGCTCACTATTGAAAATGTTTACAGTTCCTCATTATGACACAGAGGCAGATACAGCACTAACAGGCCTACATCAGTAGGCAATAACATGAGGCTTTCTAATTACCGTTCATTACCGTAGTGTAGTACTTTAGTGCCAGCCCGTGCAATGCTCAAAGGTCGTCACCATGGGAAGTTAGTAAGATGCAATGCTGTGTTTACAGTTCGTCACTCTGAGGTATTAGAGGGAAGCTGTGGTTACAAGTCTTTAAGTGGGAGAGTAATCGGCGAAAGGTGTCCTTTATCACAGTTCATAACCAGTGGTTGGTAACAGAAGGCTTTGCTCACAGGTCATCACCAAGTGCTAGTATCAGGAGGCTGGGCTGACAGTTCATCACTATGTTTTAGTATCATGAGATTGGGTTGACAGTTCATCACCAATTGCACGTATCAAAAGTTTAAGCTGACAGTTCGTCGCCATGTGCTCGTATCAAGAGGCTGGGCTGATAGTTTGTCACCATCAAGTAGTATCAAGAAGCTGGGCTAACTTCACTATGGGGTAGTAATAGGGAGATGTGCTAAGTCGGTTTGAGAAAAATTACTCAGAATATCAGAACTTGGTAAAGCTTTAGTCTTTTTTTATATCACTTATAGTTCACACTAAATGAAATGGAGTATAGGCTATCTAGTACGTAGTTGATTAAACTTGTTAAAGCTGTGCCATGAAAAAAATCTGTAATTACGTTAGAATATAATCAGAATCCATATGTTTCCATCTGATCACAGGTCATGTCTTTAAGAGAACGAACCCGGTATGAAAATATCTCTCAGTTACTCATGTTCATCATTATATGCCTTGGGATCTATGTACCAGTCTACACATTTATAGTGGAGATGGGCTGGGCTCAAACGGAACTATATCTGGGGACACTTGTAAAAGTACTAACGAACTGGTCATCTTTTGTATTGGGATCAATGACAATTCAAAGGTGCATCGACATTCACCGTAATTATCCTCTTTTGAATTATCACTTTTGATTCATATTTTTTCTTAATTTCGTTTTTGAGGCAAGTGGAAATTATATAAGCAACTTACCTATTAACACCATAACATAACGTTATATACTAGAAATGGAGGCTGAGTGTTGCGTAGAATGTATAAGCAGCTAACCAGCACCACGACACTATGATACCATTTGGTAGTGTTCACCCACAGATTAATAACATGATTATTTATAGTAAACTGAGACTTTCTACGTGTGTTTGCATATATGTTGATGAAAAAATGCGTTGTGACTTTACCAATCTAGGCGTTAACGTAATGCTTTAATGGACACTACATAAAAAAAGTTGCCATCATTATCTCCCCCCAAACCTGCACCGGCGGGAATCCTTCTGGTCATGCACCACACGGTATGAAAGGTGTACGACACACGTGTATTCCATTACCATACACAACTGGTCGGGGAACACACATTAACGATCGTCCAACTCATAATCCATGTTGAATAACACACTATTGGTCGAGCAGTGGACCATCCCAGTCGGGCAGCACACACAATATCGCTCATGCAACAAACGCTACACATCAGGCAATGAACAAATTACGTATACACTCAACATATCAGGTAACCCATAGGTTGCAGGCCGTGCAACGTTATACACAGATCAAGCAGCACACATATTATCAGCCATGTAACACACTATGCTGATTGGCCAACAAACACAGTTTTGATCGTGCAACACAAAACAATAAAGTGTGTGTTCCCAATTAGCAGAGTGCGGTATAAGACTCATTGGCAAAAAAACAAACACTTCTGTTGGGGCTACACACACACACACATACTGTTGTCTCTCTAACAGAAAGAGATTAGATTTTGCTGTACACCTTTGATTCATGCATTAAACCTTACCTGTTATCCAATGCAATTTATTATTTGCACAATGCACATAAATGGTCATGAAACGTGTACAATTGAAAGTGTATAATACCAGTTGTCAGGTATCACATTCACGTTCCTGCACCACGTAT
>JAYMFT010092176.1:0-13995 GCA_038088735.1 Panulirus argus | reverse complement strand
AGGGGAGAAAGAATACTTCCCATGTATTCCCTGCGTGTCGTAAGAGGCGACTAAAAGGGGAGGGAGCGGGGGGCTGGTTAATCCTCCCCTCCAGTTTCTGCTTTTCCAAAAATGGAACAGAGAAGGTTCCAAGTGAGGATTTTCCCTCTACGGCTCAGTCCTCTGTCCTTAACGCTACCTCGCTAACGCGGGAAAAGGCGAATATGTATAAAAAAAATATATACATATAGGTAGTACGTTTGAGGTAAAAAACCTGGATGTTCTGGCTTTGAGTGAAACGAAGCTCGAGGGAATAGGAGAAGAATGGTTTGGAAACTTCTTGGGAGTGAACTCAGAAGTTGCTGAGAGGACAAGAGCTAAGGATGGAGAAGCATTACTCCTAAAGCAGGATTTGTGGGAGTGTGTGACAGAGTGCAAGGAAGTAAATTCCAGATTGATATGGGTAAAACTGAAAGTGGATGATGGGAGATGGGTGATCATTAGTGCTTATGCACCTGGTCATGAGAAGAAAGATTTTGAGAGGCAAGTGATTTGGGAGCAGCTGATCGAGTGTGTCAGCAGTTTTGGTGCACGAGACCGGGTATTAGTGATGGGTGATTTAAATAGGAAGGTGAGTAATGTGGCAGTTGAGGGTATAATTGGTGCACGTGGGGTATTCAGTGTTGTGAATGGAAAAGGTGAAGAACTCATTGATTTGTGTGCTGAAAAAAAAAAACTAGTGATTGGGAATACATGGTTAAGAAGAGGGATATTTACAAGTATACATATGTGAGTAGAAGAGATGGTCAGCGGGGAATATTGGATTATGTGTTAATTGATTGGGATTTAAAGAGAGACTTTTGGATGTTAATGTGCTAAGGGGGGCAGCTGGTGGGATGTCTGATCACTACCTTGTGGAGGTGAAGGTGAAGATTTGTAGAGGCTTTCAAAAAGGAAGGGAGAATGTTGAGGAGAAGAGAGTAGTAAGAGTGAGTGAGCTTGATTTGTAGAGGTTTTCAAAAAAGAAGGGAGAATGTTGAGGGGAAGAGAGTAGTAAGAGTGAGTGAGCTTCGAAAGGAGGCTTGTGTGAAGAAATGACCTCAGATCATTAACTGGCACTAGATATGGACAAGAAAAAAAATCCCTAAACATCCTGTACAAACAATTCATTTGCTTCTTTTTAAACTATGCCTTGCCTGTATTGCCTTCCACTTTCTCTAAACCAGAGATAAAAAGCTGCAAACAACACAGTATAGTGCACACAGAACAATAACAGGCTGTCTAGCATCCACACTCAACACCTTCACAATCAAAGAAAGATCCTCCCAATAAAGCCCCACATCAGCATGCTCATCACTCAGTCCTGTAGAACAGCACTCGACCCATTCCACACAAGCCACTTCATGACTAACAACCAACCTCAAAATAGATATAAAAAGCTTACTCCTGCCTCACAGTTCAGTAACCTCTGTTCAAAGGTTCCCTCACCCTAAAAAATACAACTCTTACAGAGCACATACACACTGAAGTAACCTGACAAGCGCTAACCAGCCGGCCTCCCAACTGAGTCTTAAACTGAAGCCCACAAGACATACACCTATGATAAAACACACTCTCAAGACAAACACTAGTCACTCTCCTGCATAATCTCTGGACATCACCCATCTCTACAATGCTACAAACACTGTTTAAAAGTATTCCAAGACCCTTCATACCAATGGTGCAACTACCTTAAATAAGACATCCTAATCATATACATAAAATTTTGATATGAGTAGTAATTGTGCTGTAATGTGTAGGAATGTTTTTTCACTTCATCACTGTAGACATAAATTGAGGATATTTATGGATAAAGTATAAGCATTTACATACTCGTTGTACTCTGTATTTCAGAGCAGAAGAAGATATGATTTGGTAGAATAGAGACTTGCTCTGAATTCCTTAATGGTATTCTTGGATACACAGACTTGTCAGCTTTACTACCACATTTGTCTAGTTCTTGATGTGTTGACGTTGAAAGTTGATTTTGTGACTGAATATGGGCTTGGTTGTTCCTACCTTAGGAATGGAAATATGAGAGCGAATGAGTCATAACTAATTGTCTTGTTCTTATTTTCTTTTTCTCTGATCAGAGAATCATGAATATCCAGCTGCCTTATTGAAGAATGATCACCTTAATTTATTGAGCCACGCAAACCCTTTGGTTAGATTGATGGTTCCATGAATCCATAACTGTCCATGTCAAGTTGTAAAAGAATTTTACATGCTGTTATGGCTAATTTTTAAATAGATGCTGGCATTGCTGCTAAATTTTTTCTGTTGAAGTTTTAAATTTTTTGTCTTTGAGGTTTCATTCACTGCAATTCTTGATTTTGAAAAAATTATTTTGAACAGGCACTGAGTTCAGTCTCCCTTAAATACTGCATATAATTTTCTGTATATATGCTACAGGAAAACGTGGATGTGAGTTATTATTGCATGTTCCTTTTTTTCAACTTAATTCTCATAAGCAAGCATTTGTGAATATAATTTTAATGTCAGTCTTTGATAGATTTGAATTTTGAATAAGCTTTTTCCCACAGGGGAGTGATCTTTTGACGGAGCAGCTAATGCGTGAATGGGAGTTAGTATATGGGGATACTCTCACACCTCCAGGGTCACACCCCATTCTTCCGCCACCAGAAGCTGTCCTACCCCGTTATGAGTATGTAATAGTTTATGGTATTTATTTGATTTACAAGATGTTCTAATGTGAACAGTGGTGTTAATGCATGGGCATCTGCAGAAACTTTTCCAGGGGGCAAAGCAAAAATCATTTGGACTAGCCTTCAAAGTGATGCTGATAAAGGCATGGGAAGAAAGTTCCCACACTGGAATTTGATGGGTTTAACATTTGAAAAACTTATTTCAAGCTTGCAGATTTACATATAAAGCACAAAAGGTCTAAAGCAGTCTGTTCATATGAATATCTTGAATTAGGGTTATAAAAAACATATGTTTGTATCATTTATTGTTGTTTGATGTACACTGTTGGAAAAAATGAACAGTAAAAAGAAAATTGAAGCGTAATTGTTTTGATTTTTTTAATGAGACTTAAGCACATGAATGATTATTTGAAATATAGCCTCTAAGTTAAACTAACAAGCCCTATGCATAGTGACATATTGCAGTTGTAAATAAAGGTCCTTATTATATACAGCCCTTAATATACATAGATTATAGGCCAATACTTAATTTGTACTTATGATTTAAATCACATCTGGTAGTGTTTCCTTATTAGATTTGGATTATACAAAGGAGTTAAGTTTTTCATAAATCAATAATATTCACTTTTTGTTAATATTAAGTGTGATGCTTAACTGATATTAAACTTACTATTCGTACAATTTATTGGCCCCAAAATATGATACTAACATGATTATGAATTACTTAGTGAGTGTAATGAAAGTGTATTATAATTGCTTAGGGGCAAATTATCATTTTATATGAACATTTTAATTTGGGTTTTCCTAAAACATCATTTAACAATACACTTTATTGTACAATATGTGATATTTGTGAAGAAATGTGGAAAAAGAATGTTTACGAATGTTAAGCACAACATCAAGCCCTGTAACTTGCATATTTACATATGCCCTTCTTTTTGTAAATGTTTATGAATGTTAAGCACAACATCAAGCCCTGTAACTTGCATATTTACATATGCCCTTCTTTTTGTAAACCAGATATTCCCAGTAACCAATACTTTTTCAACACACAGTTCCACAAACTATTTGCCATTTTCATTTACTTTGGGGAGCACATGCTTTCCAAATAGATTCACCTGCCACACCATCCATTCTTGCATTCAAATCACCCATCAGTAATACTCAATTTTAACCATCAAAATTGCTGATGCATTAATTCACGTCCTCCTAAAATACTCCCCTCTCTTTTGTACTCCTTTTCTAATACATGTTCACTTTTAACCACATCAGTTTGGAGCTCACTTCCTTACACTCTTCCTCAAGTGCCACCTCTCCATTGCTCTTGCCTTCAGCCTAAACTCAGACTTTATCCCTAGGACAGACACAAACCATTCTACCAACTTCTTTTTTAGCTTAATTTCACTCAGCCATAATATCCAGGTTCCTTTCCTCAAATATACTACCTTTCTCACCCTTTTCATCTTGGTACATCAACACACATTCAGACATCCCAGCCTATGCCTTCAAGAAGGATGAACAATCTTTGCTTAGTTTCTCACATTCCCATTTTTCCATAGTGTGTTATATATAGTTGTTTAAAAGATTGAGACAAGTTTCCATCAACAATGTAATAGCTTAAGATTTTATTAAAATGAATATTTTAGTTAAATTACAATGCAGGTTCTGAAATTTGTTTTGTTATCACAGCTTGGTTTATTGAGAAGATTATATCTCTTCTTCTTCTGTTAAGTTTGGTTTACTGTCAAGTCCCTGTCACAATAAAGATCATCATGACCTGGAAACAGGAAGAGGCAAAAAGAAATATTACTTAAACTCTTGATACTGGAAATTTAAATCCACTTTAATATACTTTTTCCATATTTGATACTGGAAATTTAAATCCACTTTAATATACTTTTTCCATATCTGTACTTTATAGGTCCTTTCTCAGTAAGTAAAGCTACTTCTTTCACCAAGATCTAAGCTCATTGATATGTTTGAAATGTTAGTAGATTACGTGTTTAAGTAAATTTTAAAAATTTGTTGCAGGAGTGATCCATCAAGCCTTGTGAGTGGTGTGGAAACTCTGCGTATCAGTTCCTCTCGACCATCATACACTCGCTCCATGGTGGACCCCTCTTTGCCGTATGTGCCTGACTCTCATGCCACTGCACGTGCACATACAACCATTCTTCCGAGCTCTCATCCTCCATCTAGCACTGCCAGTCATCCTGTTTCTTCAGTGTCTCATCATACACCCAAAGTTCCTCTGAGCAGTCGGAGCAACACTCCTTGTAGTGATGGTGGTTGTCCGTCTACGCCTGAAGTTTCGTTAGGGGCTGGGACAAAGTGCTGCTCAGTTACCAATACAACGAGTGTCATCACTCATACACGTGCTCATCATACTCATACAACTGCCTCTGCTCAAAAAGGTAAATAGAATGGCTAATTGCCATGTTATCATAATAACGAGATTTTTATGATAAACTATGGTTACCTCTCTGAGCAACGCTTCATAGAGTGATGTTTTGCAGTTGCAACATTTGAGCATCAGAGTAAAAACTTGTAGAATGAAATACTAATACTTTTTGGTTATGACAGACATGAAAAGGAATCATATTTTTAATTCTTAACATGAAGCATATTTTTGTAAGATATTTTACAGTTTCTTAGGAGGGAGAGAGGAGGATTTTGTGGTGGGAGGAATTTTGGAATTTTTCTTTCTGCCTCACCCACACATGGACTACTGGCATTCTGTCCGCAAACATACAATCTCCTTGTCACACACAAGGCTCGACAACACTTAACTTACACAACTCATTCTTCGTAACGCTAGATTTTCCTGCGGTGAGCGCTATGCGCTACCCCTGCCTTTTAGAACAGTGGTAGGAGGAATAGATAGGAGCATTAGGTTGAAACATTAGGTAGAAGTAGTAGGTAGAAGCATTAGCTGGGAGTATTAGGTATATATAAGGGAGGTACATTACCGGTATTACCTGCCTGAGTATCAGGAGAGTTAGTGACTGCTGCATTGTTGGCCAGCACTTCATAGGCTATAGATAAGGACTGTACAGAGGAGAGTGGATGTATTGGAAATGAAATGTTTGAGGACAATATGTAGTGTGAGGCTGTTTGATTAGGTAATGCAAGGGTAAGAGAGATGATTTGAAAATAAAAAGAGTGTGGTTGAGAGAGCAGGAGAGGGTGTGTTGAAATAGTTTGGACATATGGAGAGAATAAGTAAAGAAAGGTTGACGAAAAGGATATATGTGTGAGGAGGGGGGGAACAAGGATAACTGGAAGACCAAGTTGGAGATGGAAGGATGGAGTGAAATAGATTTTTTTTTTTTTTTTTTTTTTCCCATACATCTTCACTATTCCCCACATTAGCGAAGTAGCATTAAGAACAGAGGACTGAGCCGTAGAGGGGAAAATCCTCACTTAGCCCCTTTCTCTGTTCCTTTTTTTGGGAAAGTAAAAACTGGAGGGGAGGATTTCCAGCCCCCCACTCCCTTCCCTTTTAGTCACCTTCTATGACATGTAGTGAATATGGAGATAGAATTTTTTTCTCTCCTTCACGTGTGTGTGTGTGTGTATTTATGCTGAAATGTTCCTCATTGTCTTCACCCATTCATAATTTGTTGTGAAAGTAAGTGTGGGATGTTTGCTCACAAATTATTCTTTTCTTTCAGTTTTATGTTTTTATTGTGATGAAGCATAACTGATTTACTAGCTTGACAACCAAATGGAAATGCAAGATACATCAAGGGTGTTCATGATTTTCGTATGTGATGTTGAGTATTTCCATTAAGACAGACACTTAGACATATTGGTGATTAAGGTGAATATTTAATGACTGTGCATCCTCTTTTCTGTTTTGAAGATGGAAAAAGGGCATTGTGTGTGCTATTTTTTTTCAACCCACAGTGTCATTTGTACTGATACTCTCCTGTTTCTTTTCTTCATTACTGCCCCATTTTATTATTCTGTTGCAGACATGAAACACCAAGAGATCCATGTGCTTGATGTGCTTGGCCTCATGCTTTCAGAACTTAGTGATTGCAATTTTCATTAGTTCTTCATATATTGTCAGTTAATTCTGCATCTTAATGATATTATTAACATTTTTCTCATCATGTTATTTGCAGTGACATATTCAGAAGATATGTACATCTACAGCTTCATTTGTTTCAGAATTAAAGTGATTTTTCATGTGTAGTTAAGCAACAGAGAAAAAATTTATTACCCTTTCAACTTCAGGTAAATGCTTAAATGGGTTGGAGGAAACAAGAAAACACCAGGTAGAGCGTGTCGATAGATCAACCAGCAGAGAGAGTGAGTGCCTCAGAATAATAATTCTTTAATTAGTTTTGTGAATACTAATAAATGTTAATATTTAACACTTCTCAGTTTCATATGAATATCTTTGTGACTAACTTTGAGAGGAAGGGGAAGACTACCTACTATTGAGTATCTATAACAAGATTTTACCATTGGCAGAGCTAGCACATAGCACTGAATGCATGTTTTGATTAACATCAGTGTTTTTACTTCCATTTGGCACATTACATGATTATCATCCTTGGTGCATTAGGAACTGTTTTTAAATTTCTGTCTAGATTTCTTTTAAATATATTTGTGCTTATCCCATGCAGTTTTGTATTTTTCTTAGAATTGAGAATTGTAGTACACTGAAGGGTCTCACCATTTTACTTGCTTGGCTTTTATATATTTCCTTTTATATCATTTGGTATATTCCAGGGTATTTTTACAGACATGATTATCCAGTTTCCTTCCTGTTGAGGTAATTAATCATCCAAAAACATCATTTTCAACACCTGCAGTTTATTGCCATTCATAGATTATCATATAATTACCTATTTGTAAGGTTGGGGAGTGAGTTCTGTTGTCATGGAGCCACATCTGTTGAACTCATTCGACTACCTTACACAGATGCGAAACTTTTGTATGATGTCAGCATGTACAATTTTATTTCTTATTTTTTTTCTTTTTTTTACATACACCCACTGCTTTAATACTGTTAAAGTCATTCTTTTCATCTTATCTAACAAGTTTCTTCTTATGGTCTCTGGTTGCTCTGTTAGTGCATCTCTTGAAGGACTGTATACCGTCACTCATCAAACTTGTATAGAAACTTGAAGATTACGATCAGAGCACTTCCAACTATTTTGTATTTCATTGTAAGCAAATATTTCCCAGAAATGAAAATAACTACTTATTTCAATGGCAGTAAATAATGGATTGAAAGGCAGACATGCCATAGTGAGAACAAATGTTGGCTGATTTTTTTTTTCTCTTTATTCATAACTGCCAGTGGGTGGGATATGAATCGAAAAGCCTCACTACCTTTGGCTGGCATTTTAATTGAAAAGTATCTTGCCATGACATTGAAATGCATGATGAGATAAAGAATACCTAAAGATAACCTGAAATATTGTATTGTCTAGGTAGAAGAATGTCTCTTGTATTAGAATATGAAAGAATACTTTCAATCTCTCGCAGTTACGCCGTGTTACATATCATTTTCGAGCCTGTACCTTAATTCTCAACTGTCACATGTGCAAAACGTACTTATTTTAAGTTGTTGCTAAACAGGGACTCAAAGAAATTCAAATAGCCACAGACCATTTGAGTCCTTTTGAGGCTGATTTTGATAGTGGAGGGTATCAGATACTCAAAGACTAGTGTGGTAGGAGTAAAAAAGCTTATAGATAATTCAGAGAAAAACTACAAAATCTTCTTGTGACTAAGGAGGTACAAATAATGTTGGTCATGGACTTTCATTGAAATATTTATCAAGTCCATACATAACATACCTGTATTGCTGATTTCAACCACTCTAATCAGTAGATAATTTCAATTATTAACGATCCTGTTGAAGATAGAATACTTTACTTCATTCAAGGTAAAATGTTGGCCCATGAATTTGTATCCATTACTACAAGTAAAATCTGATGAATTAAGCCTTAAGAAGCTTGTTAGGTCAAGATTATCAAAGACCTGTGTTAGATCACTTAATAATTTTCTTTTCCAAGCTAAATAGATTTAAGTTGTAGAGTCATCTCTCATAGGATATGTCTTGGTAGCTCAATGCTGTACTCTCTCCATGCTGTCAATTCCTTTTCAAGTAGAGTGACCAGAACTACTCAATATTCAGAATGGAGATGCACCAGAGAATTGTAGACTGAGGATGATTTCCCAAGGCTTAAATATGAAAACCCTACTTATGGATCATGTACGCTGTTTTTACTGCTGCTGTGTGCTGATTACTTGGTCTTAGGTCTCTTAGAGATATTTACACCCAAGCCTTTTTCCTTATTTACCTCTTGTAATTCAACAGAATTCATACCATAGCTTACCTTTTTGTCTTTATAAATGAGATGTTAAACTTTGCACAGCTTACCTTTTTGTCTTTATAAATGAGATGTTAAACTTTGCACTTATTGATACTGAAATTCACATGCCTCCATCAGTTTGTCTGTGTCAGTTTGAAGCTGATGTTCAAATTCAGTTGAATATTTATTTCCTAGCTTAGTATCATCTTCCATTTTGGTATCTTACAGTGCAGCCCATTATCAGTACTATTAGTATACATGAGAAAGAGAACTGAACCCAAGACTGATCCTTGTGGCCTACCACTTGTACATCTAATCATTCTGAAGCTTGATTATTAGTCTCTACTCTCAGTTTGACCTCTTAACCAGTTTCCTCAACACCAAAGTACAACCCCATCATTACCATGTGACTTAACTTTTGGTACTAACATTTGATGTGGAACTTTTTCTATTGCTTTCTGAATATCTGAATAGATGACAGTAAATGCTCTAATTTCATTATACTTGTTGATTAAACGTAAAGAAATCAGGGAGATTTAACAGATGTGGCGAAAATCTTACAAAGAATTATTAATAAACTGATGGTCTAGATAGTTTATAATTTTCTTGAATGATGATTTCAGTAAGTTTTCCATATAATGACAATAAGCTTAGTGGATAAAGTTTTCTGGAAAATCAATGAGAACTATGTTTTCATCATTTCCTTCAGCAGTTTTTAGCATTTACACAGTGGTTATAATAAGTGGTGTTTGCCTATTTCTCTGACCATCTGTATGGCAAATGACAGTGTTTGTCTGTCTATCTGTTTCTGTATGGTGATTTATGACAGTCAAGCTTTTTCACTTTTAAGTATATATAATTATTGATAGAGAATGGAATTTATGTAGAAGATTATCATTAGTGTTTAAGAGATGAGGTAGAGGAGGTCATTGAATCCAGATTAATATTTAGCCCATTAACAGATTGTGTCATTATGGCTAAATTTATTTTCATGAAATACAGCAGTAACTTTTATATTTGTAAGTTGTCTTTTCATCAGACTTTTGCTCTCTTATGATCATTAAGAATGGTGTTTGAAACGGTTTTGTCAGTGTAACTGTGTGCAGTTGCTCTATCTTTACCTTTATTATTAAGTATAGGGAGGGAGTCCTTCATTGATGGGGCTCCTTTCTTGAACTTTGCTGTCATACATCTTTTTACGCTTTTGCATGCTTTGAGGATTTACATTTCATAGCTTGGCTTGCATCATTCACTACTCTACCACAACTCTGACTAAGTCTCTTAGTTGTTGTTGGGCTTACATATGTTGCATTTAGCTGCTGTGGAACTATATAGAGATGAAAAGAGCCATGCTACACAGCTAAATTGGTTGTATTTTATAAAAAGCCTCGATGAACTTTTTCACCTCCATTTAAAACACTTGTTGAATCAGATGATTGAGAGGTTAGTACAACACCTTAGTGTTCCACCCAATCCCTCCCAGTAACCTTCACTCCACCTCATCCCACTCCGTCACCATCTCATTCCCACACATTTTTTTGGTAATTTTTTACTAAATATTGTGTTTTCTAAACATGAGATGTTTTACAAGCTGATTATTGCCAGGTGGGATATAAACCCATGTGCGTGTGGGATATGAATCTAAAATTGAATTACAGTATTTTGGTTTGACATCATTATAAAATGTATTATGACTCAAAAAACCTACAATATCTTGGAGTATTTTCTTACATAAGGAAAAGTTATTTATATGGTAAATTGAAAATGCTCTCTCTCTCTCTCTCTCTCTCTCTCTCTCTCTCTCTCTCTCTCTCTCTCTCTCTTTTTTTTTCTCTCCAAACCTGTCACCATTGGAAGCCATTAGTGTTTTGTTCAAAGAGTTAGTACCTTAATTCTTGAATGTTTCTATTGCAAAACAATCCTCTTAAGAGCTTTCACTGTACAGGGGCCGGCAGTAAATAATTGGGAGCATCCATAACCAACAGCCCAGGCCCTCCTCCATCCACCCATCACCCTCCCTTATGAACACGGGGGAAAGTGTATTATTTATTATGGGCATTTTCTACTAATGTTTAAATTAGACATTTTTTTAAGGAAAAAGATATATTTTTCTTTTCTTGCTGGAAGAGGTTGATTTTGAAGAATTGCAAATTTACAGACAAAAACTCCTTGACTTCATCTGCAGCCAAATAAAAAGTCGTTATTTTTTAGTTTCTTGATAGTGGTATAATGCATCAAAGATTTTTTGTTACTTACATATTTTTTATTCATCCACTTTAACTTTGGAGTGGTGTTTTCATTAAGAATATTGGCAACCAGTTAAGCAGGCTTGAAGTAAAGTGTCTTTGTCATGTGTGTTTCTGTTTTGTTTGTAGATGAAGGTACAGATTCATATATAAATTGCATCCCTTTCATCTGAGTGGAGGGTCTGCTTATCCTGTTTGTAGTCTTACAGAGATATAAGAAGTTGGTTGACATAGTGCTTGTTGGGAAATGTTTCTCTTAAAGTAGGATAGTTTTTTCTTAATTTAGCATAGTTTTTTGGTTCATACCATATTACTATCCATGAAATAAACCCTTTTATGAAAATAGTCTCAAACCAGTGAAGAGGAAAAGTTTGATTTTTCCATGAAAAGTGATATCTTATTTTTTCAAAGGTGTGGGAGAGAGTGAGACCAGTGGTGGAGATGAGTGGAGCAGTGGGGATGAAAGTGACTCCTCTACAACGGTATCATCTACTCACCAGGACCCACACTGTGATTGCTGTTACTGTCATATGCTTCACCATAAGCAGGTATCTTCAGCATCAGAAGTTCATTCTCTCTCTCTCTCTCTCTCTCTCTCTCTCTCTCTCTCTCTCTCATACGTTTGCTCTTTTCCACATTAGTAAGTTAGCACTAGGAACAGATGAAGAAATGGCCTCCTTTGCCTACATCCATTCTTTGGCTGTCCACAGCTAGGCCCAACAGACCTTTCCATGGTTTCCCCCAGCTGCTTAATATGCCCTAGTTCAGTCAAATAACAGCACATTGTCCCTTGTATACCACATCACTCCAATTTGCTCTATCCCATGCATGCCTTTCACCTTTCAGCTTGTTCAGGCCCTGAATGCACAAAATCTTTCTCACTCCATTCTGCCGTCTCCAATTTGGTCTCCCCCATCTCTTGTCCACTTCTGACACATATCTTTGTCAACCTCTCCTCACATATTCTCTCCAAATCACAAGTGCAAATAGATTTTTTTTTTTTTTTTTTTTTTTTTTTTTTTTTTTTTAAATATGCCATCATCTGTGTTGTAGGAGTATCCCTTGCAAGATATCCTCCAACCAACATAGTTATTGTACTCATTACAGACATTATTTCATTGTCTCACCTTGTCTCCTTTCCCTTTAACCTTCCTCTGTGTCATTTGGTATTCAGGTCTTACTCTTAATCATTATCAAATCAGGATCACATAAGTTATTGTAAGCGACTGTCCATGTCACCTTAGGGATCCATGTCACCCAAGGGATCCAGTTTTACATCCTTGATCACTCCATTTATGATCAAGAAGTGACTTTTTAAATGATCATTAAAAATATATATGGTTTCCAGATGTTTATTGGTCTTACTGCTGATATCCCATGATTGGTGAATGTTCTTTTCTCTGTTCACTGCATCTTATCTCTTTACAGTAAGATATTGTTTAGATTTCCCACATTTGAACATAGATACCTAACAAGGTGCCAAACAATGTTACCAATTTGATTATCACCCACACACAGTGTTGTCATTCAATGGATTTTATGTGTGTTGTCTTAACAGTTTAGCATTTATCAAGTTGTCTGATCTCTGAGTACATCATTGTGCTCCTGTAGCAGTACTTGATCCACCTGACTTTTTGAAGTTACTGACACTGATTAAGTTGGCTTTGAGTAAGCCTTTTGATAGTCCTTGGTAAATTTTCAGAGGTGTAGATAGAACAGAGAGGGCATTGATAGTGAAATAGAGAATGCTGAAGACCCTTGAATGGACAGCCACACTCAGAGGCAAAGTGCTCATTATATATCAACTAAGGCGTGTTGGCTGACAAAAGCAACTTCATTATCTCTCAGCAGATATGGCTAATTTTTAACCACAGAGTTTATGATAGTATGATTAAAGGGTTTGGTGTGAGAAGACCTGTGACATGGGGAAATAGAGTGGAAGAGTATTGATGGGAGAGGTATGGGGGAAGAATGTATGGAATGATTAATGGAAGGAAAGTTACAGTTACAAAGAATAATTTACGAGGAGGGTTAGTGACAACTCTGTAGTGAACTAGCGCTTTAGTGGTTAACTTACGCTTCTCTGGCCAAGGTAGCTGTCTTCTCTTTCTGCCTTGCCCACATATGGGCTGCTGTTATTTTGTCCAGAAACATACAATCTGCATCATACAATCTCTACTGGTCATAACAATTGACAACACTTAACTCACATTACTCATTCTTCATTAACTCTAGGTTTTCCTGTGGTCAGCACTGAGTTCTAGCCCTGCCTTTTGGCAAAATAGTGGGAGCAGTAATAGGAGTAGTAGATAGGAACATTAGACAAGAGCATTAGTTAGAAACATTAGGTAGGAACATTAGGTAGAAGCATTAGATAGAAGTAGTAGATTGGAACATTAGGCAGGAACATGGTAGATACATTAGGTAGAAATAGTTGGTAGGAGGTTGGAGCTTCTGAAAGCAGTGTGCTAGAGTTACCTGCCTGTTAAGGGTGAGGCAGTAAAGGCTAAGAAGCAGCACTGGAGTTCACCAGTCATGGAGATTCTTTTGCTGTGGCCACTCCCTTGAGGACTTTCACAAAAGGAACGGGTGTGTGAGGTATAAATAAATAAATAGATGGAAGATTGTTCATGCAAGGTATGCATTTATATGGCCAGCCATCATGACCCTCTCTCTCTCTCTCTCTCTCTCTCTCTCTCTCTCTCTCTCTCTCTCTCTCTTTTTTTT
>JAYMFT010092165.1:0-13995 GCA_038088735.1 Panulirus argus | reverse complement strand
TATGATTAGGTGTGTGGTGCTTGTAAGAAGAAGATGGTAGGACTAGCCCGGTAGTCCCGTTTCAATGAGACAGGAAGACCAGCAATCCTGACATGGAGAGTGTAGGATGGTTCCGGGCACCACTTTAATGCTCAGTTTGGTCTCCCTGTTCTTCTTGTTCCCTCCACTTCTGACAAATTTATCGTCTTTGTTAACCTTTCCTCACATTCTCTCTTTTGTTAACCTTTCCTCACATTCTCTCCATATGTCCAAACCATTTCAGCTCATCCTCTTCTGCTCTCTCTACCTCACTCTTTTTATGACCACATATATCTCTTTTCCTTTCATTATTTCCTTAATCAAACCACCTCACACCACATATTGTCCTCAGACATTTCATTCCAAAAACATCCACCCTCCTCCACACAGCTTTATCTATAACCCATGTCTCGCATCCATATAATATTGTTGGGACTACTACTTCAAGCATACTCATTTTTGCTCTCTCAGATAACCTTCTCTCTTTTCACACATTCTTCAGCACTCCCAGAGCCAATGTCCCCTCCCCCACCCTGTGACTCACTTTCACTTCCATAGTTCCATTCACTGCCATGTCCACTCCCAGATATCTAAAACGTCACACCCCAGCTAACTTGTCCCTCACCCCTGCTGAACCTAATAATCTTGTTTTTATTCACATACACTCTCAACTTTCTTCTTTCACTTGCTCTTGTATTGTATGAAGCCTTTACAAATGATTTTACAAGATGTATTCACTTGATTTACCTAACATATTCTGAATATTGTCTTATTCACATCGCTTAGTCTTCATCATATAACACCTTTGCGCACCAACTAACTAATAACATTATGCCCCTCCCTAACTCATGGCTTTACTTGTGACCTGGCACAGAAGAGCTGTGCTTATTTTTTTTAAACATAGAGTTGTCAGTAACTAATCATTTATTTTGTATGAATTCAACTACATTCTTTGTAAATTTGGTTGCTCTTTCACATATAACCAGAGAAAAACAAAAAAGAATAAAGAAATAACATTAGTGATGTGAAGTTAAGTGTCTTAGTTTTCAATAAGTTTTAATACACTCAACTTGTGTTTTTTGCACAAAAAAAAAGTAAGCAGACTGTTGTTTTTAAGCTTTATATTGGTGAAATTGGAAACTGGATATGAGTAATATTAAGGCTGATAAACTGAAAGAAACAGAATGTTAAGAATTTTTTAAAAAGTTTTCTTATTCCTTTTAAGGTTTGCCTAAACTTTATAATTTTCATATTCCAATTGTTATCATACGAACCTAGGTATATTAATTTTGGTAGCATCTGTTATACTACATATTGGAAGTATACAGCAATATAACTTTTATAATATTATACAAAAACAATAAAACAATATTTTGTAACAATCTTACTTTTTCTTGTAATGTTATATGCTTGTGCAAGTTGCACAGTGTGTAGTAGGTTGGGCAGAGGTGATGATGTAGGGAGGGATAGATGGTTGCACCATTTGCAATTGCTGTACACTACTTGGCCCTGACTGGGAAAGAGAGACAACAAAGGGAAAGTCTTGTTCCAGAGTGCTGCCTGTCTGTCTGTGCCTCCACCTCTAGGCAAAGCAACCAGAAGCCCACAAAATGGACATGGGCATATAATTGCTGCCATCAGAGTCATGGTCAATAATGTCATCCTCAGAATTGGATTCATTAGTGTGCTAAGTTATCATCAAGTTCATCATCTAAGCAGGTGCTGGCCATATGTACACATATAGCAGGGCATTGTAATAGGATTGAAAATATGTGGTGTCATGTTATAAGAGCCTAAATATCCTGAAACATAACAATACACACTTTTTTAACAACACTTTACAACACTTTGCATCTCTTTTACAGAGGGGCATTTCTTTCAAAACACAACACCAGTTCACATACTAATGATGGTTACAAGTTGAATTACTGAAATACTGTAAGATACACCATTAAACACTTTACAGTTTTCAGGCAAGCATTATTCACAACAGAGGGCGAAAGTGTGTGAGAGGGATTAAATACAATTTTTAAAGGGCTAGTGCACAGCACCTTATGGTGTGACTGCTGGGAGGTAGCTGATATACTTATGGTGCACACTCCATAGAGTTGCCATATATGTAAATAAGTTGGATTACTATGAGAGAGCAGACATCAGAAATGATTTGACAAGAATCCACATGTAAATTGGAATCCTAAATTTAATTTGAATGATATGACTTGCATCAGGTGCCAACTGGATGATACTAGACACTGACAGGACAGTTGCATCATGGTGTGTGATGATGGTGATCATTCATTGATGGAAAATTAACTTGTCTCTTCTCTTTAATTGGTCAGTATTTGGAAAACTTGTAATCCTGATTTCTGTTTTCTTCTGTTTAATGTTCCCTCGTGTTAAGAGCATTAATTTGCCTCATGAGTGATATTCCTTTCTCCCAAGTAATTCTGAGCAATAATTTTGTGATCAGATTCCTTTTCAGTATTCTTTGAAGTTCTGTTTTCTTTAGTTTTTATTTCACCCACTTTCAAAGGGATGGACCAAATGCACACATTTTCATAGTTTATGTGTATGGATCTTCTCCTTATGTCTACTGTAAACATGATGTCATGTGCTACTTCAGTGTTGTTTAAATCATTTCATTGTTTTTTTAAATCATTCAATCTGCAGACTTGGTTGACTTAGGTGAGAATGAAGTTACTATATATCTTTTTGTCCACACACAACTTTCTTCCAGTGCATATAATTTGCAATAATTCACTTTTCGTGAGATTGCAAGGTAAATTGTTCTTAATTATGCACACTTGTAGGTACGTAGTGTTGGGTAGAGGGGGAACATTAACTTCATTCTCTAGAGGAACCAGCCCTCAATCCATCTCCTGAAAGTCTCCATCTCTTTAGGTATTCCTTTCTCCTTTATACCATTTTGTCATAGGTCTTCATAATCTTTACTTCTATCATTTTTTACATTGCAAATATGATCTTAACAGGCTTACTAATTATATTTTATTGTGTTTATGTTTGTTGTAATGCCTTCAGATCCTTTGATAAGGAACTCATACTGTTACAAGTATCTAATGCATTATGAAAATTTGAGAATTAGCTACTAGATATAAAAATGAATGTTCTGATGTGATTAAGAAAAAACATTGGAGTAACAAAATGATATACTTTTGCAGAGGCTTGGATGAAAACTTTACCAAGGGACTTTGTCTTGCGTCTCCTGACTATTTACAAGGCTGTGGTTGTTCAGATACTCAACAATGCCAAGCAGTCACCTTCTGAGGTTAGTGTGTACAGACATCTCATAAGTTCATGGGTGTCATGGAGTTGTGGAAGTATTTATTTTTTTTTTATTTAATATACTTGATCGCTGTTTCCCGGGTTAGTGAGGTAGCGCCAGGAAACAGATGAAGAAAAATTCGTCCATTCATATACACACATATATACATACATGCACATACATGCACCATACATACATATACATACATGTGCATATACACATGTACATATTCATACTTGCTTGCCTCCATCCATTCCTGATGCCACCCTGCCCAACAGGAAATAGCATCGCCACCCCCTGTGTCAGCTAGGTTGCACCAGGAAACAGACAAAAAAGGTCACATTCGCTCACATGCAGTCTCTAAAAGGGGAAACAGAGGAGTTGTGGAATTGTGTGCTGAAAAAGGACTGGTGACTGGGAATACCTGGTTTAAAGAGAGGGTCATACACAAGTATGCATACGTGAGAAGGACAGATGGTCAGTGGGCATTATTTGATTCCATATTAATTGATAGGCATGTAAAAGAGAGCCTTTTGGATGTAAATGTATTGCCAGGGGCAGTTAATGGGATGTCTGATGACTATATTGTGAAGGACTTTGGAAAAGAGGAAACAGTGTTGGTGGGAAGAGAGTGGTAAGAGTATGTGAGCTTGGAAAAGAGACTTGTGTGAATATATATCAGGAGAGATTGAATGCAGAATAGCAAAAAGGTGAGAAGAAGTGAAGCAAAGGGAGTGGGTGAGGAATGCAAGGTATTTAAGGAAGCAGTGCTGGCATGTGCAAGGAATGCATATGGTATGCAAAAGGTAGGAAGCAGGCAGATTAGAAGGGGTAGTAAGTGGTGGAATGAAGAAAAGTTGCTAATGAAAGAGAAAAGAGGGGTATTTGGGTAGTTCTAATGGGGAAGGTGTGTAGAAGTGTGTAAGAGAAAGTGGCAGAAGGTCAAGAGGAAGATGCACGTGTTGAAAAAGTGGGCAAATGAGAGTTGGGGTGAGTGAGAATCAGTAAACTTTAGGGAGAATTAGATGTTTTGGAAGGAAGGTAATAATGTGCAAAAAACATGAGAATATATTGGAACATCAGTAAAGGGAGCAAAAGAGGAATTGGTTACAGGTAGTGATGAAATATGGAGATGGAGCAAGTATTTTGAAGGACTGATGAATGTGTTTGATGATAGGGTAGCAGATGAAGGATGTGTGGGTTGGTTTGGTATATGAAATGAGAATGTCATGGAGAGTCGTTTAGTGAACAGAAAAGAGGTGGTGAAGGCCTTATGTAAGATGAAATGTGGAAAGGCAGCTGGAATGCATGGTATTGCAGTTGAATTTATTCAGAAATGGGGTGACTGTGTTGTTGATTGGTTGATAAGGATTTTCAGTGTATGTATGGATCAAGGTGAAGAGCCTCACGATTGGGAGAATGCATATATGCTGACATTATATAAAGATGTGTGTGTGTGTGTGTGTGTGTGTGTGTGTGTTAAGTCATTTAAAGAGCATCAGACTGGTGAGAGCAGCATGGTTTCAGAAGTTGTAGAGGTTATGTGGATCAGTTGCTTGTTTTAAAGAAAGTATGTGAGAAATACTTGGAGAAACAGATGGATTTGTATTTAGCATTTGTACATCTGGAGAAAGCATATGATAGGGATGATATTGAAACCATGTGGAAGGTGTTAAGAATATACAATATGGGAGGAAAGCTGCTAGAAGCATTGAGAAGTTTTTATCAAGGGTGTAGGGCATATAAGTAGGAAGAGAGAATAAATGGTTCCAAGTGAAGGTTGATCTGTAGCAAGGGTGTCTGATGTCACCTTGGTTGTTCAATTTGTTTATGGATGGAATGGAGGGAGGTAAATGTGAGTCTTGGAGAGGGGGGCAAGTATGCAGTCTGTGGGAAGATGAGAGGGCCTGGGAAGTGAGTCATTTGTTTGATGATGATACAGCACTGGAAGCAGATTCAAGTGAGAAACTGCGGAGGTTGGTGACTGAGTTTGGAAGTGTGTGTGTAAGGAGGGAGTTGAGAGTAAATGTGATTAAAAAGCAAGGTTTATGTGACATTATCTTCCCCAAAAAATTTCATCCTTATGCATTGTTGATTTCTTCACACCACATATCCTTTTCATGACTTCATTATTCTTTTTTATTATATATGAGATATATTTAGCATTTCAAAAGGCATCTTAAGGCACAAATTAGTGTTTAAACAGAAAAAGAAGTCCATCCATGTACTTCAAAAGATTTTTCTCACTGAGTTTTGTTTCTCAACAAAGTCTGTCATACCTTGTTCTAGAGTATTGCATTTCACTAAACCGGGATTTTATTACTTGCTTACTTGACTCTCCACCCAAGAAACCGCTTCCCAAGGGTTCCTGCAGTGCTCAGGAACCTGGCTGAATCCCCTGGGTGGGATCATAGCTCAAGAAGTTCATAACCCTGGTGACAAAGGCCCCACTGGGGTCAGCCTTATTGTTTACACATCACACACAAGCTCCTTTTCTCCCAGCCTGTTCTGTCCTGTTACATATATATACTTGTTTTTTAATCCATTCCCAGTTCCATGGGATGGATTTAGTACATACAGCCTCTGAAATCACTTGAACATATCCTTATCCCCATGCTCATTGTGTTAAAGTGAACATGGACTTCCACACTATATAACTTTTTACTTTTTCACTTTGCACATTGAGTTCATTTGTCAAGTGAGACCATGTGAGACCAATTTTTCCATTTACACATAAATGAAATGCTTTGATTGCATCCGATTCCCAGTTATTCCTCTAGCATTTTCATATGAAGCATCCCTATTCATAGTTAGTTCTCTCACTTTATCTCTTCTGTAGTTTAACTCTCCTCCTTTTATCTTTGCATGTATTACTATATATCTTCTTGATCAGCCTGTCATAGGCCATGCATTCTTTATGGATATACCATCCTATAAGACTTTCATCCATGTGCTTTTATAATGATTTCTTGACACGACATATATCCAACCCATCTATCCTCTTAATTCCAACTATACTGTGCAAGTTATCCATTCTAGCAGATTTTTTTTCTTACCATCCTAGCTTATAAATGTTTGGATTTTGCCCTCTGTATTTCATAAATTTGTGTAACCTTGTTAGAAGTTATTTGTAGTGATTCTGAATTCATATTTTAAGATTATCGAAACTGGAACTACAAAGTGAAGCAGTATGTAGATGAGTAACATCTTTGAGAGGTATAGGTCTCCATTTCTTCAAAATATTAATTTCCAAATTCTCTTGAAAAATGAAGCTTCCCAAACAAGTGCATGATATTTTCAGCTTACCATTACATTCAAACCTCCCCAGTAAAGTATGTGTGACTGATTTACATAAAATGTGGTTTGAACTTTTGCAGCATAGAATTAGAAGATGCATTTTCTTACACAGAAGTCTAAGTTTAAACTTTTGCTTTACTCATACAATCCACAGGTGGATAGACGAGTGCTGACTTCATCCTTAAAGATGCTAGCTCTCATCCACGGAGAAAACTTTAAGGATGGAATGAAGGCAGCCAGATTGTCCTATGAGGATTTTTATATCCCTGAAATTGCTGAAAAGATCGACATTCGTAATGATTATCTGAACTGGATCAACAGCAAAATTAGACCACATATGAGAAGGGATGTAAGTAAATAAAGAATTGTATCATATTTCATCTTTACTTTCCACATTGGATGTGTTTGATCTAAAAATCTGTTTCCTTTGATTTGTTTAAAATAGTCAGGCAGATAACAGGGAACTTTTTTCAAATGGTGATGAATACTTTAGATTTTGCAAAAGTGTTCTTCTAGGGCTATTTTTTCTCTCCTCTTCTTGTCCTGCAAGCATGAGGTATTCCTTGGGAGTATTGGGTTTGGATTTTTTCTTTCTGACCCTCATAAAACTGGTGTGTAAGCTTGGTTTTGTTAAACTTTTTTGGCCAGTGCTCACATAACCATAACCTATGCCTCACCCTTAACCAGCCACTGGCAGAGGGCAACTCTAGCACAGTGTTACCAGAGGCTCCTACCTAAAGTTCCAACTGACTGTTTCGACCTAATAAGTCTACCTAATGTCCCAACCTCCTCCTAACAAATGCTCCTACCTAATGTTTCTATCTAATGCTCCTACCTAAAGTTCCTATCTACTACTTCTATCTACTGCTCATACCATTTTGCCAAAAGGCAGGGCTAGAGCATAGCGCTCACTGCAGGAAGATTTAGAGTTACGAAGAATGAACTATGTGAACTAAGTGTTGTCAAGTATTATGTGTAACATGAAGAGATTGTATATATGTGGACAGAATACTGGCAGGCTACATGTGGATGAGGCAGAAAGAAAAGACAGCTACCTGAGTCAGAGGAGTGCAACATAACAATCTCTGAAGTGTTGGCCCACTATGCAGCAGTCACTATACCTTCCTGGTGGGTGGCTTCTTACCAGCTACCAACTACTACCACTGAGCTTGGAAATGAATCCACAAAAGAACTTGAATGTCAAAGCAAACTGATGGAATGGTGCTCATAGGTGGCAAGTATCACTTCCTCCAAAATTTGTAAATACTTTCCCTTGTCTCTTGTTCCTTTTCACTGACTTTTCTTTATTTCAGTTAAGACCTGTCCTAGACGTGGACTTTTCTCCATGATTGGAGCCTCCACAGTAAAAAAAAAGTTTTATATATTGGTAGTAAAAACATAAAAATAAGCTACAGTATGAATTCATTTCATCTTCAAAAGGTAAATGAGGAAAAGACTTAGGTGTACTAATCTTTGATTACTGAAAGCTAAGTGAGCTATGTATTGAAGCAGTAAAAAGCACAAACAAGATTTTCAGATTCTTAGGGAGTTCATTCAACTTAAGTCTAAGGAAATCATCCTTACTCTTTATAATTCATTGGTGTGTCCCCATCTTAGATATTTTGTTCAGCTTTGGTGAACCTACTTGAAAAAACACAGACAGAATGGGAAAAGTACAGCGTCGAGCTACCAAGTTGATTCAGACAGAGAAACAGATTTTATGAAGCCATCTGAATGATTTGAATTTGTTTAAGACTCTTGCTTACCATGAAGAGCATGTCGCATCAATATCTAGTTTCATCCGACACCACTCATGTCATTCAAACTAAAAAAAATCACTTAAGATAGAAAAACTGTGATTACCTCATGAAATTTTGTTGTGTCACTCTTTGTAGCCTTCTCTCTCATGGTAATCCAAATAATGAGATATATAATAACAATACACAGCATGCGTCATAAGTATGTCAATTACCTCTCAGCAGCCATGACAAAAGGTGCTATGTGTTAGCCCTTTAAAAATATTCTCAAATCCATCTCGCCCACTCCCACCCTCTATTACGGAAGAATCTTCATTTTTGAAATTTTTTTGTAAAGTGTTTATATGAGTATTTTACAATATTTCATGAGCCCAGACTTTTGATCATCACTTATGTGTGAAAGGCTGTTGGTTCATAATAAATACCCCTCTGTACATATGATAAATGGCTCATCCCTTTGCAAAAGTAATGTGAAGTGTTGTAAGATGTTATAAATGTGTGTGTGTTGTTACACTTAAAGATATTTAGACTCTTATAACGTGTGCATCAGGTGTTTGCTTTGAAGAATTTGTGTGAGAAATACCTCAAGAAACAAGGTGAGGGCTGATAGAAATTCTTTGTGGAAGATGTTTCATACATATCATGTGGGAGGAAAACTATTTAGAACCAGTTAATGAAAGAAGTTAAAAGAATTTAAAACTGCAGTATGACAGTGGTATTTCCTTGTATTAATGAATTTGGCACCAATTATGAAATTCATTAATACAGATTAACAAAGTTAGAAGTACTAGGAATGCAAATGGTGATAAGAATAGATACAGAATAATATGTATAAAAGCGACAAATTTGGTTGTTAAATGGCATGTGATTTTGTTGCCAAGCAGTTTTACATGGGTCAACCTATCTATTTATCTATCTATATCTCCAATGCCTGTTCCATTTGGAACTCCCTCAATGGGGTGGCCATGGCAACAAGTCTTCATAACCAAAGCACTCCAGTGCTGCTTCTTAGCCTTTAGTGCCTCACCCTTAACAGACCACTGGCAGAGGGCAAGTCCTGCACAGTGTTTGCAGAGGCTCCTATCTAATGTTCCTAATGAATACTTCTATCTAATGCTCCAACCACTGCTTCTACCTAATAATCCTGCCTAAATGTTCCTACCTATTACTTCTATCTACTGCTCCTACCGTTTTGCCAAAAGGCAGGACTAGCGCATAGTGCTCACCGCAGGAAACTCTTGAATTACAAAGAATGAGCTGCGTCAGTTAAGTGTTGTCATGTATTACATATGACAAGGAGAGGTTGTATGTTTGTGGACAGAATGCCAGTAGTCCACATGTTAGAGAGGTAAGAAGAAGAGACAGCTACCTAGGTCAGAGGAGTGCAACTTGACAACCACTAAAGTGCTGGCTCACTAAGCAGATGTCACTTACCCTCTTGATACCCACGTGGTTAGTACTGGTAATACACCTCCCTGGTTGTTGGCTGCCTTATAATGCTTCCCTAAGCAAACAGATACTCATTAAATATGAAACATATAATCACAAGCATCTTTAAAAACTTCATAATAGCCCTTAAGGTCTCCCTAAACCACCAATTTAACCCCAGATTCGTATCTATCATTAAAGATTAGTCTGAATACCAATGAGGTGTGGGTGAAGATTGGAGAAGTTAGTGTTACAATGAGGCAGGACTGTCTGCCACTTCATTAGATATCTAGCTAGATTCATGCATGGCTGGTAAGGTTTCTTTAACTGTTGGAATTTACACAGTCTTTGAGGGAGAAATTTTAAATTATAGGCAAGTAGAGTGTAAATACGAAACTTTGCAGCATAAATAGAAGTGACCATACTTTGTCAATGGCATTAAGTTGAACATGTCTAAATATATAAAAAAAAGAAAATATGAAACATTGTATAGCTGTACTGGCAAAAACATAAAGAAGCATGTACTCTGTATACAGGAAAGGAAAACAAGTAAAATTCAATCAAACCACAAAAAATGTCATTGCCTTATGGTTCGCACACAATGCTAACAACACTTGCAACCCTATAATTCCTAAAAGAACAAAGTATTTATAACTTGTGTCTTGTACACCATGAAAAGAAAAGAAGGAATACTGATCTGGAAATGAAGAGCCAGAATTCATTTAGAGTGGTTAGTGGATCACCACACACACACATTGAGTTAGCAAAGATGAAGTAGTGTGTGCACTGCCATATCAGCTGTGCTGTGATGTCACTGTGTGTGAGCACATTACTTTAATGGTCAATAGTCCTCTTGAAGAGCATTGGCTGACCTCATACACATTATCATGGCTGAAAGGAAAAATTATCATGACTCCCCTATATTTGTTTGGTGTTAGATTGCAAGTAAGCTTCCACCAGCAAAGACTCTGGGTCAATCTGCTGTGAATATTGAGAAACAGCATGATGATGTAGGCTGATAATCATTGGGTAAAGCATGTATAAGGGATGAAGTAAAGCTTGAAATATGATAGTGTTTAAAAAGAAAGCTAGGTAAACAGCAAAGTTTATTGGTTGGAGGTGACTGCATATATGCTAGTAAGAAATGTGTGGATTGAATGATTAGTTAAATACCAGTCTATGTATGTAACAGGAATGGATGGTTTGAGATTCATTTTCGTTTCAGCTAAATGATAAAGAAATATCAGGAATGTGGAATTAGAAAGGAATTAGTTGAAGATTGAAGTATGATATATTGAAATGATTTATTTAAGTTGTTTATATGTACACCATGTATAATGTAGAAAAGAATAGTAAGTTATGGGTTTCTATTAAAAAAGAAAGTAAATGTGAAAAGGCCCTAAAGTAGTAGTGCATACATAGGGATACTTCAAGGGATTATTTGGTAAAAAGGATATCGATTGATATTGATTTCATGAGCAATAGGTCCTTACAATTACATTTATGTACAGGAAAATGTTATAACTTATCCTTCCGCAAATAAAATTAATATGAACTTTGGATGTTAAATGTCTAAATATTCACTTTTTTTTTTCCATTCCCAGAATCCAATCTCCTTTTGTGAGTACCCTTTTCTCTTTGATGCTCAAGCAAAAACTCTCCTGCTCCGTTCAGATGCCACAAGGCAGGTATGAGAAAATGTATTTGTTTTTATGTCTTTAAGTATTTGATGAGTTTATAGAAAAATAATTTTGTTATACTTGACTGCAAACTTTATGGACATTTTCTTTTGTAACAGTTATGGAATGGCTGGATAACATGAAAGAAAATGTTGATTGCCAGAAAATATTATCTACCTATTTATAAAATGAACACCATATGTCTAGTACCTCTCCTAATATTTTATTTCTCTTTGAGACACAGTTGTCTAATGATGTTCTCAGTAGTCCCTTTTCTCATATCTAACTATAGCCACTCATGGTTCTGGTTCAAAAGTGGTGTTTGTGCTTATTCCAACATAAACGCACCTGTTGCCTGCCTCAAGGACCTTGAGTCTCCAAACTTTGATGTAATGTGGCTCAAAGTTTGTCTCCCTGCTACCACACTTGTCCTCTGTTTCGCTTATTGCTCTCCTAGTTCTACAACTTTTATATTCTTCTTTGACTATCTAAACTCCTGCCAGGAGACTGTGTCATCCTTTCACCTGCAAACCGAGATCCTCTACCTCAGGGATTTCAATGTTCACCATAGGGAATGGTTGAATTCCTCCCATATGGATGGTAGAGGGATTGAAGCCCTCACATTCTCCATTCTCAATGATTTAGAGCAAATTATCTCCAACCCTACCCTTTTACATGACCGCTGTGACCACTCTCTTAACATTCCGTATTTGTTTTTCACCTCTAGTCCATCTCAATGGAAATACACAATCTTGCCCCCAGTTGGCTCATCTGATCACACTCTCATAAATGTATCTATTGTAAGGGCACCTCCCCCTTGTGCAGCCCCTTCTAAGCATAACTTCTTTTCTAACTTTCTTTGGGTAAACTACTGTCTCTTATGTGGTGATGCTTCTATCTCTGCCAGATGCATAGCAGATGTTATTCTTGTAGGATTGGAAGCATTTATCCCCTCTTCCTCCAAGACTACTACTTCATCCAATCCATGGTTCAACCACTCCTGTTCTAAGGCCATTCAGACAAGGGGTTAGGCATCTCGGGCTTGGAAATGCTCTCCATCCTCTGGCTCCCATTCAGCTTTTATCACTGCCTGTAATTGCTGCAAGTGCGTTATCCATGAGGGAAAGCATTCCTTTATTCAAAGGAAGTGCGATAACCTCTCTTCATCATCCACTGACAGGTCTTTCTGGTCTTTAGCTAAGGGCTTCTCTAACAACTTCTGTAGCTCTACCTTTCCCTCACTTTTCTGTTCTGATGGTACTATAGCTGTCTCTCCTGTTGACGAAGCAACTCTTTTTGGTTTCCATTTCTCCTCTAACTCCACCTTGGATGACTCTAACATTCCTTCACCCCCTGATGCTCCTTATACTATTCCTATGCCTCTTCCTGTAATCTCTTTTCGGACTGTCTGAAAAGCGCTTCTTTCTCTGGACACAAGCAAGGCAAATGGTACTGATGGCATCCATTCCTGTGTACTGAAAGAATGTGTCGCTAACTTGCACCTGTGCTTGCTCATCTGTTCCGTTTCTGTTTGAAAACCAAATCTTTTCCTTCTCCTTGGAAACATGCTTGTAGGGTGTTTTTGACTTTTGACAGAAGGCTTGTTGTCATAAGTCATAAAATGAATATTGCAGAGAATGTGTTTCTCAAAAGCACAGTGATGGTGTAAGGAGAACTGTGGGTGGTATGATGCTGAGTGAAACAAATGGCAAGTTTGCACCATGGTGCAAAGTAATATGCTTGGCATCCATTTCATTGCAACTCATGACCTTAGCAATTCAAAAGCAGAACTTCATGGCTTAGAGCAAATCTGTTTCCTAATTGACTGAGTATGTTAAAGTGAAAGTGTGTTAATCAGGCTGGTGATGTACAGACTCCTCCTCTACCTTTGGTTTTTATGAAGAAAGATAATTGAAGCTACTCAGGGCTCTGCAAGTGTTTGTGAGCCAGACTTTTAAATGAAGAAAGGTTATATGAAGAGGGAAAGATAAAAGAAGGAAGAGAGTTCTATAGTGTGACCATTCAAGAAAAGAGGGAGGCATTATAATGGCCAATCCTCTAGTGACTGGTCTCCACACAGAAGCCTTGGGATGTAGTAACCAAACCCATGCCATGGGTTCAAACCATCAGGATGAGAACACATGCAGACAGTTCAAGAGAATAATGGCCAAGATAATGCAAAGCAAATAGAGAGATAGTGGCAACATCACGAAGAATGGAAAGGGAAGGTTAAAGAAAAGAGATGCTAGAAAAAGTAATGAAACAGAAGGCTTCTGAGTCTATGCTAGTTAACAGAGGTGAAGGATAAGCCACTCTCGATGTTTTTGTTTTTTTATGTTAGTTGAGACGGCATGGGCAGCTGAGGCCCTAATTAAGGTCATCCCATTAATGCTATATATATATATATATATTTTTTTTTTTTTTTCATACATATTCGCCTTTTCCCGCGTTAGCGCGGTAGCGTTAAGAACAGAGGACTGAGCCTTAGAGGGAAAATCCTCACTTGGCCCCTTCTCTGTTCCTTTTTTGGAAA
>JAYMFT010092154.1:0-13995 GCA_038088735.1 Panulirus argus | reverse complement strand
ATATATATATATATATATATATATATATATATATATATATATATATATGGTCTTAGGATATGCTGAAACGGTGATGGTATTGTGGAGCGTTGACGGGAGAGTGTTACCCGTGTTTGTCTGGGGAGTGTGGTTTCTGGTGGGTGTTTATGGCTGGCGAGGTTGGAGTTGGAGACTTTCGAGCTGGGAGGTCGGTTGTGCGACGAGGTTACTAGAGTGTGAGGCAAGTCAAGACGTTTTCTAAAATGTGGGTCTCTCTCTCTCTCTCTCTCCCTCTCTCTCTAGATTACATTTTTCATCCATCAGCTCATACATTCGTCTATCATCCATCCTTCAGTCATCCATGACCCGTTGCTCTGATTAGGGGTGTGTGGTCAGGGGGGGGGGGGTACGACATTTCCCCCCCCCATGACCCTGAAATGTGAAGTGGACCTTAGTTGATACTGACTCTCTCTCTCTCTCTCTCTCTCTCTCTCTCTCCCGCAGCGTGAGTTGGTCGGACCTGCGCGACCGCACGCTGCAGTTCAGCGTATACGACTTCGACCGCTTCAGCCGCAATGACCTGATCGGGCAGGTGGTGCTGGGGGGCGTGGCCGACCACTGCGATCCGGGGTCGGCAGAGACGGAGTACCTGATGGACATCCTCAACACACGCCACGTGAGTACTAGGCACCAGTACCAGGGATAGTAATACAGACAGTACCTGGCATCAATGCCAGGGCCAGTACCTGGGATATTACCAGGCACCAGTACCTGAGATAGTACCAGGCACCAGTACCAGGGATAGTACCAGGCATCAGTACCAGGGACAGTACCAGGCACCAGTACCAGAGATAGTACCAGGCACCAGTCCCTGGGATAGTAGCAGGGGCAGTACCAGGGCAAAAGCCAGGCACCAGGACCAGGGCCAGTACTAGGGGGAGACTCGGGTACCAGACACTAGCACTAGGAATGACGAGGTTACCAATAGCAGAGTGAGTACCAGGGACCAGATTACCAAGCTTGTAGGGAAGGCTACCAAGTACTCGTACTAGGAGGACCTGGGTCCCATCTGCTTAATGCCAGGTTCCTTGGGCCAGGGACATGACCAGGTCGTGTTGTTGGAGAGGATCACGTAACAAGTCCTACATGTATTACGTCAAACTATTGGAAATGATAAAGCAATAAAAACCATTGTATTAATTGTACAGTGACGGAGTAGTTCACTATACCCGTGTGACGGGAGGTGTGACGCCACCGGTACAAATGGCTGTAACATTTAACGTCGTCACATGCATACCACCCAACCTGTCAGGTTTTAAGCCACTTGTTTCTGAACGCTTCACAAACTTAATCAGTATAATTCGAATTTTTATTTCGAGTTGACCTAAATTTAACGGTAGTTACTCTTTAAGGCTTTACGACTTCCAAATTTTCTAATGGCACGAACCAACATGTCTCTGCTGTGGCCGATGTCTTTGCTAAAATGTCGTGTTATCGTGTTCCATTGATCAAAAATCAAGTCTTTCCTGCAACAACAAACTCGAAAATACAATACAGAACGTGACAACTCTTGAGACTATTTGAGACAGAATATGTCAGATTTTCGCCTCGTCAGATAACCTTTCACCATCTTGCCAGAAATTGTGGCATTTTACGGGTGTGACGACCCTCTTGGTTTCCCGCCCAACACCCACACGTCACCTATGCGATCCTGGTGACCTTCCGCCGAGGCCGACCATCCGCCCACACACGGCCTCACGAATATCAAACCTCAACTGACACATTTCCTGCGTATTAGGCAAGGCAACCAATATCCGTCGTAAGATCTGATGACGTAGCAACAAATTCACTTCGAGGCCTTCCCATTGGTCGTCTTTCATCCTGTACCATCAGTCAGTCAGGCTTCTTCTTTTTGATGACGTCACGGGAAATACCTTTGGGACTTCCTGATTGGCTGGTGATGGCGTGCCTCTCAGGGTCTGCCGGATTACAGAGGTAGAGCGTTTCAAGATTCATGGGTAAGGACCCAGGGACGCCCCCGCCTGTGCCCCACCTCTGACACGTCGGGGGCTGCCGCCCCCCCCCCCCCTTCGAGCCACGCCGCTGCCGCCTGGTAATAGAATATGTACTGCTGAGAGGCCGCAAATCCGCCCGTGAACGCCTACAGGATTCCTTAATGGCACGCGTGTTACGTATATCTCTTCACCCACGGCCAGAAAAAGAACACGTTCTCTTTCATTTATCATCAGGCGGTCGGTCTGACCTCGCTACCAACAATAGCTGACTATCCGTGGCCATGAACGGCATGAATAACCATGAGACGAGACACGGGAGGAGTATTTCTGAAAACGATCCGAATCTCTGTGACGTCACAACCCAATGTAAATCTCGAACGCGCGCATCTGGTCATCATATACCACGTGCGACACGGGAATTACCTTATTCATCGCCATGTATTGCACGGCAAAGGTCAACAATTGACCTTTTGCAGTCAGTAAGTTTTGGAACAAAGGGCGATGCGGTTACAGAAATAATGATCGAAGACTCTTAACGTAAATCTACGAGAAAGCTACAGATGAAAATCAGAAAGATATCGATCTGTGCCATAATTTCTTGTGCCACGATTTCATCACCAACTAAAGACTGTCTGCCGCATTTGTGTTGAAACCAAAAAAAATAGAAAATCAGAGCCGATGCCTGGCGGGAGCCGGGAGGGAGAGAGTGAGGCGAACACTGTATTCCGAAGTTACTAATATTAGTGGTGAATGCAGACACCGAGGTGTTCGAAGGCGGGTACATTCACCATGAATAGCAGGATTTTTAATCAAAACTTCGACCATTGTTTTCATCTGCTTATGTCTCTTGGTTGCTGAAACGGAGAAAAAAATGAGACTGCATTATCGGTAGCTTTTTTTAGCCGTTTGAGGAGATGACTTACATAAAAGTTTGTTCGATTTACGTTCTTCCGAAAACGCAATCTGGGTCGCCATATTCCCCCCCGCGGACTAACGTCAAAATTCAAACGTTTAATTTAAATTTTTGTGAAATGACGCTTATAACTCCGTAAAGCTGGCAGGCTATTACCATCAGTAGACGAGCTGTCCTACCATGGATCATATCCTGTTTTTTTTGGGGGGAAAAAAAATCTACTTTTAGAGGAGCGTGGGAGGTCGATATGGAGTTAAGGCCTCCCACACATGTTTGTGTCAGTCTCGCATGGGGAAATAGACCGTAGGGCCGGCGCCCATTAGTTGTCTATTATGTCTCCTCATCGACGAATTTCATTTGCCCTTTGGATTACTGATGGTGAGAAAAAAATAAGCCAATTAATTTCTGTAGGACGCGCATGGCGCAGAAATGTCCAGCCACTTTTACGTCATCTATTTTTCCGCCATGCTCTTTTATCTATAGATTTGTTTGAGTTATATAACGTTAATAAGGAAAAAGAAAAGACGTGTTATAATCTCTGATGACCTCAAGCCAACACAGCAATGTGTAGAAGCAGTTAAGAGGAGAAAATCTACGGTCTTTGCATTTCAGTTTACGAAACTAATCCCCTTTATGCATAATTCATTTAGCGTCCCCACCTTAAATAATCTGTTCATTTATGGTCGCCCAGCATGACATAGACAGAAAATAGTGGAGCGGAGAGCTACCAAAATGGTTCCCCAACTGAAAAACAAATCCTATGAAAGCCGACAACATAACTTTACTTAAATCAACTTAGAAACGAGAAAATTAAGAGATGATTCGATACAGATACTGACAGTTATCAAAGGCACTGATAATTCTGATCTTAGCAAATTATTTAAGGCTAGACTTCTCTGATATCACTCATAATAACGTTTACAAACTAGAGGGTAAGACAAAATGTCTAAAATGGACTGACTTGTCAGGTTGTTGAAAGCGACATTATAGGAACGTTTTTTAGGAGACCTGACGAGTAAATACTCTCCGCGTCCAGTCCAATACTGACATTAACTGCGCCGCCTTAATTAAATGCTAAAAGGATATTCTCCTCATATTTGTTTGCAGACTCTTACCACAAATAACATCAAAAGGAGCCAATGTTTAGTTGCCGTCTGTGGTCTCCGGAAATGTCAAATGGCGGGAACCGTTGCTCGCTTTGCAGAGTTGTGTTACGGGGTCTCTCGCCAGGTTGTATTCGCCCATAGGGATGGTTGCCAGGGTCTTCGCCAGGTCCTAACGTTAGGTGGCGTTAGGGACGACGTCCGTGTTAGATAATGAGGGTGTGTTAGATACTCGACTCTGTGTGTGTGTGTGTGTGTGTGTGTGTGTCTGTGTGTGTGTGTGCAAGAGAGGACATAGTACAAGGTGACAGGTAATAAAAGGTAATGGGGAGAAAGAGAGCGTTGCCATAGCTACCCCTGGATACTCCTCTGGGTAGGAAGATGCTGGGGTGGGGCCAGGGGGCGCCGAGCGCTCCCCCTGATTCTGGGGGATGTTGATGGGGGTGTCTGAGCGTCGTAAGAGTCTAGTTACAAATGTAATGATCGCAGTACAGTACATTTCCCAATCTAAGCACTACATTGACGGTATATAAGCACAACACACTTCCTTATATAGTGCACTCCCCTACTTAAGTACAGTACACTCTCCGATTTATGTACAGTTCACTCCCTATTTAGGTAACACTTCACTATTTCAGTACAATACACTTGCCTATTTAGGTACATTGCAGTCCCATATTTACGTGCAGTACACTACCGAGTTACAGTACATTCCCCAATTTAAATACAGCACACCATCCTATTTAAGAACAGTACATTCCCTTAACGTACAGTACATTCCCTAATATATACAGGCCATTCCCCAATTTACGTACAGTACACTCCTCTATTTAGGTACATTACATAAGGTCTTTACAATATAAAGTTTCCGTTTTGCAAAAATAACGGAAAATGGTAAATGATTTTCTCAGTTATGTTTACAGAGAGAGTTTCTACGCCATGAAACTATCTGTTGACACATCTACTTCCCCAGGCAGACCTATTTCCCTGCCGGATACATCTGTTAATCTACCTCCCAACAGTCTGTTTGTCTGGCATATCCATCTGTTGATCTGTTTGCCTGGGTGGGTACTTCCAGGACACGGTACAAAACTGTTTATTTTGGACCTGGAAAGGTTGAAAAAAAATTGCCTTGGTACATTTTGTGTGTGCGTGTGTGTGTGTGTGTGTGTGTGTTTTGAACTCTCCTAACAACGACGAGACGACCCTTTGAGCACGACCCTAGCGCACTACTACACCACGACTTGACGACCACTTAAGGACGACGGATCTTACGACCCTCGGGTACAGTGGGCCTGGCTCTTTGACCCTGACCCATAATGTAGATATATAAATTCCCGGCCGGAGACCCACAGGTCCACATTTGTTTACATTTCCTTCGTTAAATAGTAATATACTGAGGTGATCAGTGACTTAGGGTGTCGAGAGAGGCGATCCTCCTCCTCTTCGTAATGTGATGACCGACCATAGTGACACCTGGGGTGAGGAGGGGATGATGAAAAGCCTGGTCTACCGTGGGATTATGCTTGGGATTCCCTCCCACTGGGATTACTGGCTGGCCAGCGCGTCCCTGGGGAGTGGGGGGGGGGGTTCCTCCGCTCCCTAGGGATTACCTCCAGCCCTGACGGCCAAGCGGGTCCCCAAGGTCCAGCCCTGAGAGCCAGGCTTCCCTTACGCAAGGGAGACTCTCGCCTCCTCTTCCAGGCCCTGATGTAGACTTCATCTTAATTTTTTCCTTTTCATTCCAATCTCATTTTCCTTTCCATGCCCTTCTCATTCCTCATCTGGGTAGCCATGTGTGGCCGTCAAATTCTATCATCCCAGAAACCGACACGTACTCTCAATCCCGTTCCTGACGGCTCCTTCGGCAGCGCCGCCGTCAGGAGCCCTTCGCTAAACGCCGACGAGAGAGTACAAAAAGGGTCCTCCCTCTGGGACTCTGTTCGCAGTGAGGACTTGGGGACAGACGAGACAGGAAAATCGAGGAGGCGGAGATGGGATCTTTGAGGAGAGAGACGGGGCGAGCGCGGGAGACAGAGGGGATCTCTCAACCTGCGCCATTAAGGCGGGTAAAATTTAAAGAGACTCTTGACCTGGAGAACCACCACCACTCCGGACCATAAGAGGCACGATTCAATCGACTCGCCGCAGCTGTTCGGCGCCATTAGAGAGATTGGGACACTGGCGTTACTCGGGCGACGTTGCAGATCGAGCACTCTAGACGGCTTGCCTTCTGCTCTCTCTCTCTCTCTCTCTCTCTCTCTCTCGTTACGGGGTCTGGAGGGTCCCGTGGCGGCCGTAGGTACGTAGGTGAGTCGGGTCCAGACGGCTCCCCAGAGACCAAGGGTATCATCAAGCAGAGCTTCACCTTTGGCCGACATGGGAACCGTCCGGACCTGACCTTCACCTGCTGGCCTGGCAGTACACACCTACAACAGGTCGAGGTCAGGTCTGCAGGGGCCGGCCCTCCCTGCACTGCCCCCAACGTAAGGAATAGCTGCTACAGGAGAGGAGTGACTGAGCCCTCAAGATGCCCCTAGTGGCTGGTAGGCACAGAGGAGCTCTGCCAGCACTTGGGGCCAAACCTTCCCTTTCTCTTACATACTGCAGACCTTCGTCAGCACTTGCTGGAAGGCTTTGGAGGTCTCTCTTCAGTTTACACCCTGTGTCCCTTCTTGGAGACCCTTCCACCTCCAGCGAGGTCTCTTCTCTCCCTCGCGATAGACCCTTTCCTCTCCTGGAGTGTGGCCTGGCCCTCTTTCTGAACTGTTTTGACCTGTTATCCACCTCCCCCGTACCTGGGAGGAGTTGCGACCTACTCTGACCTAGTGTTCTCCCCCCTGCAGGAGACCCGTGACCTTGGAGAACTGATGCTGAGCCTGTGCTACCTGCCCACGGCCGGACGCCTCACTGTCACCGTCATCAAGATGAGAAACCTCAGGGCCATGGACATCACTGGGTCATCAGGTCAGTTCCCAGGCCCTCAGGTCAGCCATGAACATTACTGGACTATTAGGTCAGTTCCCAGGTCCTCAGGGCCATGGGCATCACTGGGTCATCAGGTCAGTTACCAGGTCTCAGGTCAGCAATACATCACTGAATCATCATGAAAGTTCCCAGGTCCTCAGGTCAACCAGGGACATCACTGGATCAACAGGTCAATTTCCAGGTCTTCGGGTGAACCAGGGACACCGCTGGATCATCAGGTCAGTGTAAACAGGTCCTCAGATCAGCCAGGGACATCACACAGTCCTCAGGTCTGTCAAAGACATCAACCTTTCAGATCAACCAAGGACATCAGTAACAATTAAGGGACATCAGTAACAATTCAGGGACACCTCAGAAACATCGGAAACACCTCAGGAACATCAGTAACACCATAGGGACATATGAGACACCATGTGAAGTTATGTCCAGGATAACTCTCATAGGGAGGCCATGGAAACTCAAGTCGCTGCTCAGTGGGTTCAAACCCTGGTACATACACGCACACACACACACACACACACACACACACACACACACACACACACACACACACACACACACAGCTCCTTCCCAATCACTGACTTCTTTCTATGTGACGTCCCGGACTTCCCTTGAGACTAACGACGTCTCTTCGTGTGCCCCACAGATCCGTACGTCAAGGTGTGTCTGCTGTGCCAGGGACGACGCATCAAGAAGAAGAAGACGTCAGTGAAGAAGTCGACCCTGAACCCCGTGTACAACGAGGCACTCGTCTTTGACATCCCTAACGACAACATCGAGGACGTCACGCTCCTCGTCAAGGTCGTCGACTACGACAGGTGAGGTGTGGAGGTCCTGGCTAAGGAAGAGGGTCCTATAGGAGGGGGTTCTAGAGCAACAGGAGGGAAGGGGTCCTTATGAGAGGGGCTCCTAGAGCCACAGGAGAGAATGGATCCTTACAGGAGGGGCTCCTAGAGCCACAGGAGAGAATGGATCCTTACAGGAGGGGCTCCTAGAGCCACAGAAGGGGAGGCGTCCTATGGGAGAGGGTTCTGGAGCCACAGATGGGGATGGGTCCTATTGAAGGGGGTCCTAAAGCCACGGGAGGGGAGGGCCCTTAGGAAGAAAGCCCTGACGCCACAAAGCGCAACATCCTACCAGCAGCAGGACACGACCTGGCCCTAGATGCCGCCAGTGTGGCCTGACGACGTGTCCATGCCAGAGGACATAGAGCTACGCCGTGCCTCTTGTTCTGCCAGGGGACTCGGGAAGGCTACGCGTCCAACCATAGGACACAGAGGAAGCCAAATGTCCTGCCATGATACAAAAGAGGCAAGCACACACACACACCTGACCTGTGCCATCCGAGAACAGGCAGTCATTGACAAGAACCCGGGCCAAAGTTTATCTTGGCGAATCTTTACACGCAAACACAAACACACAATCATACTCTTAAAAAAAAATCTATAAATTTTTGAAGAATTAATCCGAAGGGAACACGTACGGGAATCGTGCAGGCTATGCAAACATACAAAGAAACAAAAATTTTGGCTGTATTCTGTAAACCGGATAAGATTATGTCTACATAATGAATACTACTTGACATTTGGCATGAATGAAATCCTTAACGCTTTCATGTTAAAATAGGATGTTCATCAAATTAATTACCTCCTAAAAAAAAATACCCAACACAATATTTGAATTCAAGGGACTTTGGAAAATCAAATAAAAGAATCTATGTAATCAATATCCCAGGAGGAAAATTACTCAACCGCTTGGATGATGGTACCGCCAAATTTTTCGAAATAGCCAGTTGAAAGCACTGAAATTTATTCCTTATTATTGGTAGCTGGTAAACGTGTAATTTACGGGCATCAGATGCCTTATGTACGTGGAAGAAAATAATAACAACGGACTCTTAATACATCACGTATTTGTTTCAGATGGGCTTTGATATGATATAATTATGTCATTCTATCCAATGATAGCAAAGAGGTATACAGCAGGGAGGGCTGTGACTGTCTGGGGAAAATGTGTGGTTAATTAACCAATAGGTCTATAGCAGGGAGGGCTATGACACTCAGGAAAAATGTCAGAACAGATGTTACGTTACCTGGCAAGGTCGATACTAATGTTACACATTACCTGGCAGGGTTGGTGCTAATGAGCTGTTGGGTGTGGCGGTGATCGGGTCCCAGGTGATTGGTCCCGGCCGTGACCACTGGCTGGAGATGTTGGAGTGTCCCCGACGGCCCGTGACCCAGTGGTACCCCCTGGTGGAAAGTGTACCCGTCAACCTAGTCATGTCGCCCACGCATGTGCTACCTCCACCACTCAACTGCTTCAACTCAACGTGAGCAATGTCCTCTGTCTATCAACTGAACGGGAGCCCTTCTCTCAGTATGATATAATGAGAACAAGACGAACATGGTTTTAGAGAACTGAGACTCATAATCATTTTTTCCATTTACTCACGGGCTAGATGCTAGCTAAGTATTTTTGAAACTTTTCAAGAAGGACTATATATTGTATTAGTTATATAATTCGTATAATTTCAGCTCGGAAGAATAACAGAATTATATCATTCGTATAAATTCATATCAGAAGGGTACTAGACATATAATTTGTACTAATTCAGTTCGAAAGGACAACAGACACATCATTCATATAGATTCAATTTATGTCTTATTTCTAATGTGTAAATGAACCTTACAGGTGAAGCCGTGTGGAGAACATTTGAGATGGTTTTTGAAAGTCTTCCAACCTTGGAAGATGTAACAACGTCACGTGGTCCTGACCTGGCTCCTGGTCATGTGTGTGACGCTACCAGTCCTTTCCAGGACTTAAGTAGTTATGGAGTGCAGTTGCTACTTATTCTCTAAAGACCTGGGTTATGGAGACCCGGGCATTGAACTAATTTCCCCTCAAATCACGACACAACCTTCAGAGTCTCCACCTGAAGGAAGTATTTTGAAAGACTTCATCTATAGTGCTATGCAGTCTCCTTCATGACAAGATATCTGCTGCTTACATTAAATGGTCACAGTTTCTGTCACATCAGACAAGCATCATGTCATGTGATCAAAAACAAAAAAAATACTAGTCTCTTTGTATCAAGTTGCCTTTTGAAGCTTTGGGGCCATTCTCACAGAAAGACTTCATTTATATGTTACATCCCATGGGTCCACTACATGTTAAATATTAAGTATATAATCATTGTCGTTTTGCGTGCAATGCAGTTTTCAAACTCCTGAAGGTTTTGGCTGTTGTGTATGTTTGACTAAGGCTTTTGCACCTTCTTTAGCAGGAACCTTCTTTGTTTTGTCCCTGAATTTCTTTTTTTTTCTTCAACAATGCTTATTTCTTCCTGCAGTCTTCGTCTGTCATTGTTTGAGCCATATAACTATTAGGTTTCCTAACTTTTCCACGGCCGTGTTAATCAATCACTACTTTAATTTTTATTTAGACTGTCCTCTGCTGCTTTGTCTGCTCTGGCTACAACTCTCATTATTCATGTTATGTAGGAAACTCCCCATGTAAAACAGTGACATTTTACTGCCTACTGAAAGCATCAAGGGGGTGTTCCACGCAGGTCATGTACATGGAGTGTCTTATCATTCAAGATTTTTAAAAATGGCAATCAGACAATTTGACTAAATGTTGTTCGACTAATCTACTAAGTATGTATGTTAAATACCCATCCAATACATAAATGTTCTACATTATATCCATACTGTGTACGATCTGTGATTAATCATCACACTTTTAAGATAGATCATATCATACAAAATTTCATGTTATATTCTTGAAAATCTTTGATATTCATTTGTTTATATACTTTATTTCATTTTATGAACAGAAAGGTACTGATCACAAAGTACATATTAATTATTTGGACATAAAGATCTTAAATTGGGGGAGGGGAAGACAAGCGCATCAAAATTTCTCTGAAAGGCGTTTTCATGTCATCTCGATGTGAAGAAGCTTACATGATATAGACTTCTACTGTATCACACCTAAGGTACCAATCTGTCCATACCTTCTTGTCCAGTATTACAGCATTTGATGAAGATAAGCCTTTGGGTGTCTCCTACCAACGTGAAATACTTCCAGTCCATCAATACAACTACGTTGCCTTAAGCTAAACCTCGGAACTCATTCATTAGTGTTTTAAAATGAAATAGTTCATTGAAGTAAGTGATACAAGGTGGATTCATATGCATTTTGCAAAATGTTGAGTGTGTAAAAAAAAAATAATAATTTTGGTACATTGGGGAATCTAAATTACAGAGTGAAAATCAAGACTAATTACAGTCTCTCTGTGGCATTCATCAATGCTAGAATTGATAGCTTCGGTAAAATTATGAGCTTTTATCCTGTTCCCTTTCCATATACAACAGTACCTTTATGTATTTAATCATGGGTGTAATACATTTTATTTCATGCTAAATTTATCAATTCACAATACATTGGAATATGTTGATATTAATGCAAAGAACAACATTAAAAGAATAATTACCCTGTTTTCCGTAACAAAATTGAAATGCTGTGATAAATTTTAAACTATATAATGAAATAAGTTAGTTAAGGTTCATAGACATTTGACTTGCTGGTAAGAAATTTTCTTCCAACTTAAAAGTTTTGGGAAATTAATAAATACATTGATGCATGCTACAGATACATCTCATCAATAGATATATTACAAATTCAATATATTTTCCATGAATTCCAGAGTAATATAAGTTAAGCTCAACTAATTTAATATCATTTATTATTATTATTATTTTATAATACATTTTATTTATCTTTACCATCATTCATATTTCTTTTTCAGTAGTTCTTAATTTTCAGCATCACTTTAACACTAGTTACATCTATTTCCAAAATTCATTTTTACTTGACTAAAGTACTGTATTCTCATTTGTCATGACACCGTAAGAACGGGCTATCCAGAGATTAAGGAAGAAAAATAACATTTACACAGCCACACAAAATACAACCAATCATTTTTCAAATAAAAGGTTCTAGTAACATTTCTTATGAGTAATTGCTTTAAGCACAGTCTTCATTTCTTTTAAGTGCCATGAGTTATACATAATTCACTTAGTTTTTGCTCCTGTGATCACATACTACAAGCAGTAGACAGAAAATCACCCTCATAGGTTTTCTGCCAAAGAGAAAATTATGATCATAAGCAGCACAGAACTCAGTTTTCATTATCTTTCAATCATATACCAAACTGTAATGATTAAACCTGAATACTTCTGAAAGGTGCTTGAAATGAGTCTGTGCTGAAAGGCAACATTCTCACCAAGTGAGAGCAAACAGTGGTTGTGGTTTAGAGTAACCAGTTTTAGTGAACTAGAGATCTTGAATCAGTTATCATTTTACTGTATGCTTCCTATGTTACAATCAAGAAACAGAGTAATGTAAGTTTTTTCAACTTATATGTTTAATTTTACTTTTCTTTTTTACTAGCCCTTGCATGCATTTTACACCATTATAAAGCTGGTGTTTATATAAATATAAATCAAGCTTTTGTATATTCTAAATAGTTTTGTAAAAATGGACAGCTAATCTTAATTTAGTGCAAAACAAATTTCTAACATTATTATGCAATGAGTTTTTATAAAGGATAGTTTTGTTATATCATTAGGGTGGTTTTACTAATGAGATTACTAGGTATTTTTCGTGTCATGCAAAATGAATTTTCTGTAGAGTTGATACACAGAACTATTTCCAAAATGAGATTTTATCATTTATACTAAATTTGAAAAGTAGCTTCCCTTTTCTCATCTCCATTTTCTTCAAATTCTTTCACAGGTCATCCAGCAATTGTGTTGTGTGATTAAAGTTCTAACAGTTTCATAGGCCCTGCTACCCAAAGATGTACTTGGAAGGCATTACATCAGAGTGCATTTGATTTCCCAGTCACATGGACCAGATGTCCAGTTAAAGTATGATGACCAAAGGGCTGCACCTCCAAAGTGAGGAAGGAGCAAGATTTAAACCCACAGCTCCAGGTGTGACATTCAAGTCTTCAGATGGTAATGAAAACCCATTCAAACAAACAGCCATTCCCACTTAGTCCATTGGAACAGGGCTTCTCTTTGAGACAAGCAGGCAGTCAGTCTGACCCTTAAATTACTCTTCTCATGTTTACTACAAAAAAAAAAAAATGTTATATTACAGTATTTGAACTAACTAATGGAGTTAATCAGGATCACAGTGTTTATGTATACTTTTCCATCAGTACTTTTTTTTTAACGAAGAAAGTTGAGATTAAATGTGAATAAAAACAAGGTTAGTGGGTTTAGCAGTGTGGAGGAACTGGTTAGTTGGGATGTGAGTTTGAATGGAGAAAATTTGGAGGAAGTAAAGTGTTTTAGATTCCTGGGAATGGACTTGGCAGCAAATGGAACCATAGAAGTGGAAGTGTCTTATGGTGGGTGAGTGGGTGAAGCTTCTGGGAGCATTGAGGAGTGCATGGTGAGAGAAGATGCTATCTGAAAGGCAAAAATGGATATATTTGAAGCTATTGTAGTCTCAGCAATGTTGTGTGGATGCAAGGCATGGGCTGTAGATGAGGATGTGGGGAGGAGGGTGGATGTGTTGGAAACGAAACATTTGAGGACACTGTGTGGTGTGAGGTGAAGAAAGAATTCTACCTCCGTATTCCCTGCATGTTGCAGAAGGCGACTAAAAGGGAAGGGAGTGGGTGCTGGAAATCCTACCCTCCAGTTTTTACTTTTCCAAAAGAAGGAACAGAAAAGGGGGCCAAGTGAGGATTCTCCCTCTGAGGCTCAGTCCTCTGTTCTTATCATTACTTCGCTAATGCAGGAAATGGCGAATATGTATGTAGAAAAAAAAGTGGTTTACCACAGATGCTTCACATGCCCTGGTTCAGCCCACTGACAGCATGTCGACCCCGGTATACCACATCGTTTCATATATATATATATATATATATATATATATATATATATATATATATATATATATATATATATTTTTTTTT
>JAYMFT010092143.1:0-13995 GCA_038088735.1 Panulirus argus | reverse complement strand
TATATATATATATATATATATATATATATATTTTTTTTTTTTTTTCATGCATATTTGCCATTTTCCACATATGGTATAAGAGTGAGCAAACTCTGCCTGCTTGAGGTCATATAGCAAGTAAAGTGCTTGGCTAGGCTGTATTATCATCAGTTCACTAAACATAGTATAATCTCATCAAAGAACTTCACATCTCAAAGGAGTCCACCCTGTTTGTGCAACTGAGTGTAGTGCAGCCTTGGAGCTAAAGTAGCTCTATTCTCTTTTTGCGAGACCATTTTCCATGACTCTCTAGCTCCACATACCATCATGTCTCAAACATTCCACACCTGCCATCCTATCACCTATCATATTCAACAATCCTTCAGTGTACTCTCTTTGTTTCTTCTTCATCCCTTCTTTGACTGTCACCACTTCCTAGTTTAATCCTCACACTGATGCTCCTGATATCTCATTTTCCTCACACTATTCACCTTCTTCCAAAACATTTTCTTATTCTTCTAGAACTTTGATGAGTCTCTGTCACACCATCTCTCATTTGCCCTACTTTTCAGCCCCTGATCTTTCCTCTTGACCTCCTACCACTTCCAATAAGGTGCACTCATCTCCTGCAGGTAGTGCCAATACACAACTCTTTATTCTTTTACTGGTGATGTGGTATACAGGAGGCAATGTTCTGTCAATGGCCTAAACCAGGACATAAAAAGTGATCACAGTAAAAAAAAGCTTGAATGTGGAAGGGATCTCAGGTTTCAAAATATATGACAGCTGGATAGTTGATGTGAGCAAACAGTCCATTCGGTCTCTGGAACTACCTTGCGAATGGCGGAAACAGTGAACAAGTATGAAAAAAAGAAACTGCATGCCATATATGGTATCACATAACCAAAATATGAAATATAATTAATATCAAAATAAAAGAAAATTTGGTGTCAAGATGGACAATAGTTTAATGATTCCTGCTCAGTTTTTCAAATCTATAAAAGGAGGTAAATTAATATATTCATTAGTTATCAATAGGTACTATTTCACCAGTTTATGCATAAAAAAGCAATTCCTTGTTAAAGGAATCTAAAAATCACAATATTCCTTGGTTATCTATCGATTGATGTCAATTCTCTTTTCACAAAAGTTCTGGTGCAATATCTGTTAGGTCACCTTCAAGATGAGTTTATTATAAACACCAGAACTTCCTATTAGTCATAATGTATGTGGTACACATATATTTTCTTTCTTTCATACTTGCCCACCATTCCCCAAATTAGCAAGGTAGCTCCAAGAACAGATGAAGAAAGACCGCATTCATTCACATCCATTCTCTAGCCGTTATGCGCAAAGAACCAAAACTACAACCCCTATCCACAATCAGTCACACAGACCTTTTCATGGTTTCCCCTGGTAGCTTCACATGCCCTGGTTCAGTTCACTGACAGCACATTGCACCCAATATATCACAATGTTTCAATTCACTCGATCCCATGCACAACTTTCACCCTCCTGCATGTTCAGGCTCCAGCCACTCAAAATATTTTTCACACCATTCTTCCATCTCCAGTTTGATGTATCCCTTCTCCTATTCCCCTCTACATTCATACCATTGTATCATGGATAGAGTTTTAATGGTTAATGATAAGTGCTATAAATGGACATCTATTTATACAAAGGACAATTTGCACTAACCAATTACTTCAAATCTATTCACAATCTTTTTGAATGGCTTGTTCCTCAAATATACAGTTTCAGTTTATCCTGATACTGATATGATGTTAATCAATTCCTAGTGCCTCCTAATGAAGATTATTTGGATCTTTTAGAATAACTTAATACAGCAACATGGTTCCTTCTATATCTTTCAAAACTGGAGGATGTCAATAACTCAATGCACTTTTTGGATATACTAATCATGAAACCAGATAATGGTTTGAAGATCAAAGTCCAAAAAAACCTAAGTTGATGCATGTAATCACTACTTTTCAAACCATCAAGATTATCTGAATATTTCTACTTTTGTTGTTATATTTCTTCGAACATTAGGAAATTGTAATCTCGAAAAATTGAATGACGAAAATGAAAATATCTACAATACTGCAAGAAGACTCAGCTTTTCAGAAATGCTTAATGAGAAATGTATCATGAAAGCAATTAAAAAACTATGGTAATGTCTGCAAAGAAAATTTCAATAATAAGAATATTTTAGTTCTACAGTATTACATGGAATGTATAACCTTGACTAACAGGATGAAATCACTTAATATCAATGTAGTACATGAATACAATAATACCATACAAATTTATCTGATTAAAAAAAATAATCCTTTATCTGTTGAAAAATCAAGAGGTGTTACATCAATTACCAGTAAAAATTGTGATAAAGTGTATATTGGTCAAACTGGTAAACAATTAAAGGAGAGAATTCAACAACATAAATATTCTGTATGGACAACCTCTGAATAAAGAGTGGTTTTCCAGCATACAGAAAATTACTACAATGTAATGCAAAGGGAACAGTCAAAACTTATATACCCTTGTTTGTCACTTAAAGTAACTTTACTGTAAAATCTTCCCTTAACAACATTACCAGTAATATGAGACTCAATGATGGTATATACAAATAAGATATATTGAATGCTTATCAGATGATGGTGAAATTAAGAATGCAACCAAGCTATGCAGTAGCAGACCTGAAAAACTTATCCCTTAGGAAGAGGGTTACGTCATCTTACCCATTATGATCAAAAGTTCCACGTTCCTCAGGTGAAGTAAGTTCTAGTTCCATGTGCAGTCTCCTGTGCTCTAATACTCTGTATCTCTGATTACAGCTTGAAATACCATCAAAGGTTTTGAATGTTCATGTTTATTTCTCTGGTGAGTTCTCTCATGTTTTACATGTGCATATGAATTACTATGAGATATATTCAAAAGTTCATCTTTCACTATTACTGCACCACAGTCACTCTCCTATACGCAACCCGATCCATGCTTCAACATTCCAACAACTTAAAGTCACGTACTCTCTTGTTTTTCATCCTTTTTCACCCTTTTCTCCTATTTCATCTTTCTTTCACCTCATTTATATATGAAGCCTTGGTCATCCTTACTACATTCAATTTCTTCATGTGCCTAAAGCAATAATCCTTCATCATTACAACCATTCCTTTCTTTCTTTTGTAACTCACTGTGATATAATCATTTCTTCTTACTTTTCCCATTATTTAAAAATCCAAATCCAATGCTTATTTTTTTCCCTGCAATTCCACCTCTGCCAGTCTGTCTCACACCTACATATTAAGTCAAAAAGAATTATACTGCTAAACCGGTCTGCCACAATTACAAACTTACATCTGAAACCATCTTTATTATCTTATGACTGGAATATTCTCCAAATATTCAGACATCTCTGCAACCATCATTACTCTAGATTCATTAATAAAACTAAAAGTCTGAAACAATTCCAATCTTTACCTATTCATCCAGACCTCAAACTCATAATTTCCTTCTCAAACACAAACACCTTAAACAAATTAGTAAATTTTTTAATACTTGATCAAACTCATCCTTCAAGACTCCCTCACAATGACCAACAGTTCATTTTGTGTCTTCCTAATTCACAAACCATCAGCAGCATATGGCAACATCCCTAGCTTCAAGTCATCCTCGTCTATCTATAATATCTCCCAGCAACTGCACAGCTCCACATACTAGGACATCACACAGTCAACGAGTCATAAAACATTACTATTTCAAGCAAACCTTAAAGTTATTCACTCACATTTCTGCTGTCACAATACATGGTATTTCTCACTCATAAAATTCTCAACTGCCTCTTACAGGTTCCCTAAAACACAAAATATTTTCAGCATATTTCTATCACATATTTTCAAGCCTATAAACATTATTTATACATTCTTTTGTTCCTGCCCATTCACATAATATTATCTTTCTCTTACGTTCACAGTTTTCCACTTGAGCAAGGTAGTGTCTAGAAGAGATGAATGAGCTTTAAGTGATAAAGGATCCTCATGTGGCTCTTTCCTCTGTTCCTCCTTCTGGAAAGTAATATAGGAGAAAGTTTCCTACCCCCTACCTGCACCTCTTCCTTGCCTTCTACAACATGCAGGAGATATGTGGGCAGTATTCTTTCTCCTGTATTCCCAGGGATACACATTTCAATACTATTGTTTAATCTGTATGAAGAAGCACTTCTGACTCATTCTTTTCAATATTCCTTAATTATATACCAACATTTCTCTAACTACCACACACGCACATCATTATATATATAACTAAAGGGGCATTCGAAGTACAGTTTTAACATTAAACCATTTACTCCATCCAATGTTAAAGTTTTAAGGATGCTACATAGTACTATTTTCATTGCCTCCACCAGCATTATCCCAACACACTATGCATTCTCAAAACATTCCACAATCCTCAGCTACTGATGCAACCAGATTATTCTGCATAAATAAATGCTGCAATTCAACACTTTTTCAGTATCACTATTTTCTCAATTAGCATTCTTAAGCTGATAAAACCACATTCACATTCTTCTATCAACCTCGTATTGTCTTCAAGTCTATAATTCAAAATTTTTCTTACTCCCTTCTACCATCATCTCAAAGTGCACCTTTGCTTTCATCCTCAGCAAGTTCATACTACAATAGTTACTATTCTTATCCTTTACATCTACTTCTTTGTAAAACAGGACAGTAACTTGGCACTGGTAAATGAGATGGTGTCGCAAAGGCTCCAAGCTGAGCCATCTAAATGAATTCACATCAATGAAAAACATGTTCAGCCTCCATTTACCCCCAAAGACAGATCCCGAGAGTTGGGTCAAATAGGTTCATGTATGTGATACACTAAACTGCAATACAGCTTGATCAAAACCTATCAAACTAACTGAATCTTATGGCAAAAAGCTAATCCCAGAAAAATTCCTTGGAATTTAGAATTTTCAAAATGCACTTTAAATTCATCCCTGGAGATGGCATGCTCTATCCTTTTCTCCTTTCCTTTGCAGTATAATACAATAACAAGCTCTGCTCACCTCTAGTTACACCATAACAAAAATTATGACACCTTGTTGATGACCAGCTTTGCATGTAACATAAAAAGTACAACCAGGTGGCCAATACAATACTTAAATGGGTTTTTAGCTTTTTAACCCTTCCCACTTCAAACCATATGGTTGCTAAACCTTTTGTAAAGTGCATGGATAAAATATCAGGTTACTCACCCATCAAAGCAGCACCAAAGCCTATATTGTCATCTGCAACATTCTTCTTGTTCTTCTTTTTCTTGTTATCTTTTCTATCATTTTCTGAATCCTCCTGTTCCCTTTGGTACTTTTTTGAATCTGATTCTTTCTTATTTTTTTCTTTTTTACTACTACTAATACTACTACTGTCTCTATTTCTATCTCTGTGTTTCTCCTCCTTTCTTCTTTCTTTCTCTTTAATATCTTTTTCTCTACTGCTTTCTTTGCTTATATTTTCAGATTCTCTAATACTCTCACTTAATCTATTTTCTTTATGGATAATGTCTCTGTCTCTACTTGCACTGTCTTCTTTCCTGTGACTACTATTGCTTTTATCACTTTTGTCTTTCCGTTTTTCAACAACATGTCTCTTGTCACTTTCTCTAGAATCTAGTTTTCCATCATATGGTCTCTTTTCTACTTCTGGTGTACTGAAACCATTTACTATTCCTTTCTCCAACTCCTTCCCTGACTTTGATTTTTCACTGTATTCTTCACTTTTCAATTTATGCTCCTTTGGTTTTACATTATGTTTATCTCTGTCTTTATGTTTATCTTTATGTGACTTTACTTTCTCCTTCTCCTCTCTTTTCTCTTCTCTATCTCTGTGTTTATCTTTACGTTTTTCTTTGTGTTCTTTACGTTTTTCCTTTTCATGACTACCTAAAGAGTCTTTATGCTTGATTCTTTCCCTATCTCTAATTCGTTCTTTTTCTTTGTATTTTTCTTTATCTTCCCTGTGACTCTTTTTTGAAGAACTTTTAGTGCTACTTCCATTCTTTCTGTCAGAGGACCCATCTGGGGATGAATCCTTCCAACTAGGACTTGAAACACCTACTGGATCTACTCTAGATTGTGATGGATGATACTCTGCTGCAACAGTTGGACCTTTTGAATGTAACTGGTAATCCCTCTGTGATGTTACAGGATTGTAGCCATCTGAATCCTCACCCCCTGAGGCAGAATCATTCCCATATCCACCTCCAATCTTGACCACTGCAGGAGAATCATGAGGGCTATATCCATAGCCATCGCCCTCATCTTCATATTCTACTTTATCATCCTCTTCTATCTGCAAGCGGTCTTCTTCCTCGTCATCATCTCCACCTTCACTTTCCTGATCCTCTGTGTTATGTCTTTCTTCACCCTGATGAATCACAAATAAACCAATAACATTTGTGAAGGATGCTAGTTTTAACTTAATTATGATAGGGAATTCAAGCAAACATTACTATGCATGAAAAGAAAATCATCTTAAATTTAACAAAGTATAAATTCAAAATGGAATGAAACCCAGTGACTGGAGCTCTACAGACAGTAATGAAAAGAAAGCATATCTTATGTTTTTAAACATCAAAATCAAACACTGTCATAAGACAACAAAATGACAACCTCATTTACACAAACAGATAAGGAAGAAGCAGAGGGAAAAAATGAGAGACTATTCATGCAATGAAAAAGACAACCTTTTATGGCTATCAGTTTCATAATATGCTTCAACTACCATATGTCGCTGCAAAAGCAATCTATCAAGTGAAAAGGCCTATCAGTAGGACAGAATTCACCATCTCTGTTTTTCTCAGAGAAATCATCATCTATACTATGGAAAAGTGGTTCATAATGCATCCACCGTAGTTTCTCAGCAAGGTTACCGTGTACAGTCAACAAAAAAAATATTACACTTGCCATACTTTACATTTTATAGAACAAGACAAAGAGTTTTGATATATTCTAACGGGTGTCATCATGTACTGGTATGCCTGCTCTCCTTATTTGGCAATGACACATGATGGGAAGGCTGTCTGGCATAGTTGCTGGGTTGAAGGAAATTCCTTTAAAGGAATTACCAGATAATTCAATATTCCTATCATCTGCCATCCATTATACTGAAAACTTTCTTGTGCTTGTTTATAAAATATACCTAAATATTCATGCAAGAAAAAGAAAAGTATAATCAAATGAAAATGAAATATACCATAATGAAAGAACATTTATAAAATACAGCAGCATTCTAAAACCCATATAACAGTACACAAATGCTGGTTATACTTCCTTGTATTTCACATGGTTTCGTTATATATACAGTAATCCCTTGATATAATGGACCCCGACACAACGGATTTCGGATTCAACGTACCAGGCAAAAAATAATACATTAATCAATAATAATTGAAAAAAAAGAAAAAAATCTCAAACGTCGCAACATGAACATTTCATATTGCACTTGTTTTTGGTAGCACGGGCTATACTTGCTTTGTTTCGGTCTTACTCTGCCTTAAGCTATCGTTCGGTCAGGTTGTTTAAAGAGAATTGTGACTTTATTTATTAAATAATTTTGCAGTCCTTACAATTCAAAATGGCACCAAGTGATAGAGGAGTTAAAAGAAAGCATTTGAACTGCATATTGTATATTGTATCAAAAAGTGGTTACATTTGATTTAATGGATTTTCAGCATTAACGGACACCCTCTCCCCCCTATTAGTCTGTTAAATCGAGGGATTACTGTACTTTCCCTTCTCTGTACGTACTCTTTGAAAATTGGAATGGTAATACAACCAAATACAATATCAAGTCTGAATCAATCATAATATGCATGTTTTGAGTTTACATATGTATCTCCTGAACATTTAAGATCGTCAATGCTCTAGAGTCCAGTAATTAAAGGAAAGTAGGCATATACTGCTTTGATATTATCCTCACAATAAAATAATGTTCTGATAATGTTGTATATTTCTATTAACCTGTTCCCTCACAAAACTATTTGCTTTCCAAATAACAAAGCCAACCTTTTCACCGTATCATTTTCTTTCATAACCACATAATATTTGATTAAAGGCAACTCATCCCTTTAGCTTCCTAATGTTCTCTTCCAATTATAAGTGTGGTACAGTTATTCTAAAAATGACTATCACCAAAGCACTGAAGTACATGTATTTGTCCTATGTCAATTGTCATATTTTTAATATCCTAAAGAATTACATAAAATATTGTAAAAGGAAGGATTTTTGTTGTATAAATGCCGAAAATAATCAGAAGTATTAACCACACTGAAACAAATGAAGTAGCATTACTCATCTTGAATTTCATTGAACCCAAGAGTTGCTATATTATTTTTGCTGACTGTACATAAGGCACATAAATTCTGGTAAACCAAACATACATATTTACAATGCTACCCAATATGCATTGGAAGCATATTAACTGCTAAATATCAAAACTACTATTTTCTTTTTCCATTTCATAATTCTCACTACATTTCAATTAAGGTCCAGCCTTGATGTGGACTTTTGTCAGTGACTGAAGCCTTCAACATAAAGAAAAAAAGAATATTTCATCCTATAAAATATTCCAATTTGCAAAATGACAAACAACCCAATTCTTTTCCAACAGCAAAGGTGTAACATATAATGTTAACATCAACAATGCATTTGTTGTTCATAACAATGCTAATAATGCTGTTCTCTGGCATGCTAATAATGATATGATTTTTATGTTACCAAAATAAAATCCTGTACTATTTCTAAGTATTTCATACAAATATAATGATTATTCTTCAGAAAAAATAAACAATCAAACATTCTACATAAATCATACTCTGTATAATCTAAATGTTTGTTTGGTTTAAAATAAAACAACTTCACACCTCTTCCATAAAAATGAGGTCCTAAATCTAGAGATTAGTCTAAAGTTCTTCAGCAATTGTTGTAATTAGGATGTGATTCTTGACTCAACTAAAATATTCATAAATAAGTATTCCATACTAATAACATTCTGTCACCTGCAAGATTAAAATCATGAAACTCACAGTCAAAATAACTTACTGAAACCAAACCTTTGTATAAAATGCCAAACAATGTTTATCTATATTATCTTGTGTGCCTATCATTTGCTTCACTTAACTAAATTATTGAAATATAAAAAAGAACTTTGTAAATTATGAAATCAAGCTCATTTCTGCAATCAGCATCAACTTTACAGTCAAACCTAAAACATGTTTGCACAGATCATATTGGACATGAAATACAAGTGGGCATCAAGTACATTTTTTTCACAAACTGCATCTCCAACCTTAGCAAGGTAGCAACAAGAACAAACGAAAAATGACCTCATTTGCTCACATCCATTCTCTAGCTGTTGTGCTTAAAGTACTGAAATTAGAACCCGCTACTTATGACAGTACAGTATTTTATACTGTAACAATAGTATCTACAAAATACCTTTACTTGATCTGTTTGATCTGCCAACTGTCCAGACTGAAGAGAAATACAGTTTAGTAATCAGAGTGTTCACTTCAGTATAAGATGCAATACATGGCATGGGTACTTGGTTTTGAATAGAAACTTTTGTAACTGTCTACTTATAAATAATATTGTATGCATGAAATCTGACAGCATTTTGACCAAAAATTCCACACGGCTAAACAAAGTTCTAATTCAAAAGAAAGCTGTATGCACATTATCAGTATGCATTATAGACATGCATATTTAATAATGTAACTAGATACTATGATTTCCTATCTTCTGCAGTAAAATCATGTTAACTATTCGATGTTAAATCACTTTACAATAAATGAGTATGTAGCATAATAAGATAATATCATTTTCAAACCAAGGAATAACCGACTTGATATACAATATTATCATGGGGACTTTCCCATGCATGAAAACCAATTTCAAATTAGAATGACCCATCATCAATTAATACAGTATAAAATTAAAATAATTTCCCAGTATCGTAAATAAATATTACAAATATCAGAGTGCATCTTCTTTGCTACATACCTCAATGTCAAGAAAATTAACAAGATAATTTGTAAGTGACAGAGGTAGTATAAGATGGTGTAGCTGGGTAGTAGAAATACACTGAGATAACCTATGTGAAAAGAATCATTAAGACTGCAAACACAATGTATGAGTGGGAATAATAAGGGAAAAAGACTAAGGAACCAAGTCAAGATTACTGCAATACCTGTGCTATGTGTGGCAGGGACGAATATGAAAAGATTGAGAAAAACCTATGTTGTTTGGAAAAGTTTAAGCAAGAGCTACCCTCCTGTACAATGGAGACAAGCATTAACAATCATCTTTCTATCTAGCCGTTGATCTATAACGTAGATGCCTTTATCTGTATTAAAACAAATGATGTGATCGCAGATTCTTTTTCAATGCTTTATTTACCCATTACCACCTATCTTCAAATCATTCTAAATCAGAGACCAACCAACAAAAGTATGGAACACCTGCCAAAAGATTTTGCAACATGATATGGCTATGTGTGGCTATGTTGACATTCCTTATTATTTGAAAATAATTTCACCTATATTTTGTTTATGAAATATAACACAATGCCATCAGAGTCTTTACCATTGTTAAAGATGTGCTCTTGCCGTCACCTTTGTCTGTTATTTGATAAACAATTATGGTTCAGAAGGCTGTCTTAAAGGTTACATTCATTAGTTTTCATAAGGTGGAAAATGCAAGTAGTTAAAGGAGATATATCAGGATGTCACTGGGGGTGAAAATAAGCAGCAGACCACAAACAGGGACTGAGGTTTGAAAGAAAATATAAATCATTAGCACAACAACGAAGGATAATATAACATTTTTTTTTTTGGCTTCTTTTCTCCTATTACATAATACATTCTGGTTTGCTTAGAAAGTCCTTTTCCTGTTACTTTTTCAATTATTCATCCTTCCCTATTCACATGAAATCTCCACAAACTAGTCTACCAAATAATAATTTACTATTACATTATGTTTTTCACTGAAAAACAGAGAATGTCATTAAACACTTATCATAAATCATACCATTATTGCATCCCTGATACAAAGACCAATTCAACCCACCCTCCTAGGTGCAACAGGGCTTGCGTTTTCTCTCTCATCACCCTCATCTTCCTCTACATCCCCTTCTCCTTCTTCTTCATCTTCCTCTTCTTCAGCTGTCACCATCACCTTCCATTTGTTGACAAGAGCTCGTGCTTTTTCTCCCACTAAGCCTTCATAATGACGGAGAGCATTAACTGTTCGGCCAACACCAGTTTCCTCTAAATGGCTAACAGTCACATTTAGGTATTTCAGCTTGTGAATGTAGTACAGCAACTGAAAAGAAATATAAGTATGACAGATATCAGCAAAGGAACTAAATCAATCCAATAAATACTTTTCACTTAGCTTGTATGTAAAGTAATAATATCTATCTTACATAACAGACAGTCCATACACAATACCATAATCACTGTGCATCTTCTCACATCAAAAACTCTTACAAGCAAAGGACACCATAAATTCCTTCCAATTTTCAGTCAATTTTCCTTACCATCTACTTTTATCCTACATTCACTCATACGGCATTAACTTTTATGTTTTTGGAACATGCCATTAAAAATGCATTCCTGTGGAAAAACATTAACATGCAACATGGTCAGGTGCTGAAGAATATACTTTTACAAGATATGTTTAAAAGATTCAAATCTTAAAAAAATAACGACACAATCCTTTATTGTGTACTCAGTCTTTAAAGCACTAAATGTAAATAGTCATTTAGAAAATATTGAAAAAATAACTGCAAGTGTAATACATTCAATCCCGTGACAAAATATGTTAACCTCAATGCTACCTTAAACGTGATTACAGAGTTCTGTTAGGCATCAGGTCATACGTGATGCTTTTCTTGCAACAGCCATACTAGTTATCTATAATTACCTCAAGACCAATTTCTACGAAAGGATTCTGGTGTTAGCAGGATCTTTTTAAAGGCTCTTGCAGCCCAAGGCTACAGTACTTCCAATGGCATGTAAATGATGTCAAAACTATGTGTGAATCTAAAGCTACACCCAATGACCACCTACCATACTTGGGCGTATAATAGGAAAAGCCCCTTATCAGAACTCTTAGGTGCTGGTGATTCACTATACTGTATATTCACATACAAACTGTATCATAATCTTAAATTATATCACATCTATCTAGAATATACAAAAGTTACTGAACAGATACAGTATGTGTAACCTCCATTCCAGCAATCTGTCATTACACTGTAGTAATAACTATCTACTCTGATATTAAGCTATATTCATGAGAAATCATCCCGAAACTCCTTATTATCCAGTTTACATATCTCTTCCCAACATCATAATTCCAAACATATGGTTCTGATGTAATACTGTAACGTGAGAGTAAAGTCTTCATTGATTTTCATTAAAATATCTCCTTTCATTTTACAAAACAAATGCTGTTAAGTGTAATTAAAACATAGGTGCAATATACAGTAAAACCAATGAAAACAGTCATCAGGTGCTCTCAAAGGGTCAAAATCATTATATCATCCTGCAAATCTACACCGTTGGTTGTACCTGATAATGAAATTTGATGCTTAACATTCTGTTATAATCACTTGCTAGATATTTTACCTTCTACTTGAAACTTACATTAGAACTTGGAAGTACAGCAATGTTTAAGTTCTTTGAAGAATCTCCAAGTATAACAAGTAACACAGCTCCAGGTACATGCTTGACTGTGGAATATTTCCAAACAATCATTAGCATTTCGTAAAACACAATTAATTTACAAAAAAATAGTCAGATAATAAACTTTGGTACTCAGAACCAAACACAGTTCCCTCCACACGGTTCACCAGCTCTATCACAAACAAATATACAGCAGTCTCGACAAGAGCATCATGTATTCTTGCTCTCCTTACCTTATCTGTCTCCTTAGTCTTAGCATATTTCTCTAATTTACGCTGGTACAGTGCAATCTGTTCCACAACGTTAGACATCTTAACATCACCACAACAGCTGAGCTGCTACTCAAGGATCAAGCGAGGTTCCTCACAAAACAATCAAATGAGAGACGTTTAGTAAACTCCAATTTTCTTCTTCACTGAATGGTCTTCAGAGAAATATCATTCTGAGCAGACATTACTGCTAACAAGAATTACAGTGCCTCACCCTAAATGAAGTTGCATGGGGGTGGATCCCGGAGTAAATATCAGAAGGACGCTCTAGGCAAAGCTGCATCCTTATACCACTCCGCAACCGCTGTAATTATCACAAGTGAATTTTGGATCTAGTGAAAAATATTATTGCTGAGGAATATATCTTCCCTTTTATGACGAGCTAAAGCTTCATTAATGTACAACAGATAGCAGAAATCACTCTCTTTCAAGTATTCTGTCTATACAGGACTGTAAATTGAAAATTACCGATCAAAAATAATTCCTCGAAGCTTGAGATCTGCATTGAAGTGGCACAAGTGAATAGCCAAATTAAGGAGATTCTTTAGTTTCGGTAAGTATGTTGCCCTCTGTCTTCCTTCATATTGCAGAGTGGTTCATTGTACATGACTGGTTCAAACAAAGTCTATCAGAAGAAAGAAGTTGGAGTTACTGCAGAGCTCCTTTTGAAAGTTCAACTGGTGAAATGATTGTTTAATTTCATTAAAGACCCTTGATTATTGGAAGAATACATTGTAGAGAATATTTTCCATTAGATCAAGCTAAACTAATCTTAGCTTATGTCGAAAGAGAGACTATGGGCTAGTAAGTTCTATCCAAGTAGCGCACTTCAACGGTGTTGTACACTTTTCCGCTCGCTTGCGATAATACAACCCCCTCAAAGGTGACTTTCTCGCTCATGGTGTTGTTATTTGCGGATGGAATCCACAAACACACACACACACACACACACACACACACATATATATATATATATATATATATATATATATATATATAT